>JAXCGZ010005866.1:7500-37500 GCA_037179515.1 Halocaridina rubra | reverse complement strand
ATTTTATATATATATATATTTATATATATATATATTTATATATATATATATATATATATATATATATATATATATATATATATATATATATATATATATATATATATATATATATATATATATATATACTTATGGTTCACCATTTTAGACGTAGGCCCGATTTCTTAAACAGTGTAGATTTAGGATACCATATTGTTAGTTAGCTAGACACACAAATGGATTTCATGAACGCATCTGACGCGGTTCTATGTATGGCTAGGATCCCGTACGGGATCCAAGCCATACACAGAACCGCGTCAGATGCGTTTACGAAATCCATTTGTGTGTTTAGCTAACTAACAATATAGTATCCTAGGTTTACACTGTTTAAGAAATCGGGCCTAGGTATGAGTCAGTATTTTCTCTTGTTTAAGGTAAAATTACTTCTCTTTTTGGGGTGTGAGGATAGAAGGAGGGACCCGCAGCAGTTAATTAAAATCTAATTGTTAACTGTTATGTACATTAACTTTTTCCCCTTTTATTTATAAAGCAACGTCTACTAATATTAATTTCAGTTAAGTTAACGACTGGGAATATTAAAATGGTTATATTTCCCTATATTAGGACCGCGATAGCTCAGTGGTAGAATGCGTAAACCGGGAGGAGATTAATATGGGTTCGTTCCCACTGTAAGGCGTTAGGAATAAAAGCAGTCTTAAGCCCTCAGCTCCACTACGACTGTATTCACCCCCATTCGAATGGGGGAAAACTGACCAAATAGGGTGAATATTTTCCCTTTGATCTACATTTCTTATACTGTTGGTCTTAATTCGTCTGAAAGACTTTACAGTTTCATAGCTCACACGTATAAATCACGTTCAAAAGCAATTTGCATGTTCAAAAAAATTAGCAGAGTCGTCTAGCTTAACTGTATGCGTATGTTTAGTGGTGTTTTTCTATTGGTTTAAACCTCATCAGTTTTATGGGTTTCTTCTGCCTTTAACACGTTCGTTTTATATTCGCAATAAATATGTTTTACTTTATTTAAACTCGTACAAATTTTTTTTCTTTAAAATGGTATTTAATTTCTTTTTTCGTCTGAATTATGTTGAGTGAAATTACCCAAAGCTAATTATGAATGAGCATGTTTGTGTGAGTGATTACCTAGTTGTGATTACCTAATTGTGTTTACGGGAAAGAGCCCAAAGCTCGTATCTTCCCGTCTCCTCATCGGTTCCATTCAATACTTAGTGATACTTATCATACCTGTCCTTAAAACTATGGATTGAGATAGCATTAACTACCTCCGAGCTTAGCCAATTCCAATTATCAACTACTCTTACACTGAAAAAGTATTTCCTTACATCCTGCAAAGAAGTTTACTTACGAAGCTTCAAACTATGACCTCTACTTCTAGAGCCTGCCATATCAAAAAATCGATCCCTGTCCACTCTATCATAACCATGAAGGAATTTAAAGACTGTCACCATATCCCCCCTCAATCTTCTAGCTTCGAGTGATGGTAAGTCTAATTCCCTCAGCCTCTCATCATAACTGAGATTGCGTATTTCTGGCTCCAGTTTCGTGGCATGTCTTTGAACTTTTTCAAGCTTAGCTATGTGCTTTTTCAAGTGCGGATTCCAAAAGGGGGCTGCATATTCGAGTTTTGGCCTCACATAGGTTACATAAATATTTCTGAACATTTCCTTGTCCATGTGCCTGAAGGCTACCCTTACATTTCATAAGAATGCATATGCTGCCCTTACTATGCCATTTATATGTATATCTGGAGACAAATCTGCCAGTATGTTTACTCCTAGATCTCTCTCATTTTCTGTCTCTTGAAGTTGTACTCCAGCCACCGAGTAGTCAAGCTTGGGCCTTCTTGCACTTGTACCCATTCTCATTACCTTTCATTTTGAAGTATTGAATTTCATTAGCCACTTTTCTGACCACTCATGCGGACTATTTAGATATTCCTGAAGTTCTCTACCATTGTTCTCGTTTTTTACTTTCTTCACAATCTTTGCATCATCTGCAAACATATTCATGAATGAATTTACAGACTCTGGTAGGTCATTTACATATACAAGGAACAAAAGTGGCCCTAAAACTGAACCCTGTGGAACTCCACTACTAACTCTTCTCCATTCAGACACTGAGTGTCTTACTCTAACCCTCTGTTCCCTTCCTTCTAAATAAGTTTTTATCCATTCTAAGACATTTCCACCTATTCTAGCCATTGCTTGCAGCTTCCTAATAAGTCTCCCATGTGGAACAGTGTCAAACACTTTCTGGAAGTCTAGGAATATGCAATCTACCCAGCCCTCTCTTTCCTGTAAGATTCGGCTTACCTCATCGTAAAATTCTAATAAGTTTGTTACTGTTGATCTACCTTCTCTGAAGCCATGTTGCCTCACTGACAAAAAGTTGAAGGATTCCAAGTGAAGAGAGATATGTTTCCTTAGTAGTTTCTCCATAACTTTGCAAACTATGCTGGTCAAGGAAACTGGTCTATAGTTCAGAGCAGTGTCCCTCCTTCCCTTTTTGAAGATCGGTATCATGTTTGTTTGTTTCCAGCATCTTGGAATCTCCCCTGACTCCAGTGACTTTTTAAATATGATACTTAGTGCCACTGATATTGAGTTTGCGCATTTTTTAAGTACATGAGGGGATATGTCATCAGGACCTGTAGCTTTATGAACATCTAACTCCATCAGTGCCTTGCATACCTCTGTGGCTGTAAGGTTAATATTCTCTAATACCGGCCCTTGAGCTTCTATCTCTGCAATCTGAGGGAGTGGGGTATTTTCTACTGTAAATACTGACTGAAATTCCTTGTTCAATTCTTTGCAGATCTCTTCATCCGTCTCAGTGATGCTTCCATCCTCTCTCTTAAGCCTTAAAACCTGTTCTTTTACCTTCAGTTTTCCTCTGATAAAGCTGTTGAAAAGCTTGGGATTTTCTTTAGCCTTCCTGGTGATGTCCCTCTCATAGTCTCTCTCTGCCTCTCTTCTTTTACTTAGGTAGTCATTTCTTGCTCTTTTGTAGGTTTGCCAGGCATTTATGTTTTTTCTCCTCCTATACCTTTTCCAGCATTTGTCTCTCCACTCCTTAGCTCTTTTACACTCATTATCAAACCATTTCTCTCTGGCATGAATTACACCTACTTTGGTGAAAGGTATGCAGCAATCTACTATCTTTCCATATTTCTCACAAAATATGTCATCCATTTCTTGTACAGATTTGATGTAAAATAAGGTTCTCCAGTCAATAACTGCAAAAAGCTCATTCATTTTGATGTAATCTCCTTTCGAATAGTTCCTCCTCATGTCCTCAGTGCCTCTACTCTCAGGCATAATATCTCCAATGATATACTCCATCAACAACACACAGTGGTCACTCTTTCCAATTGGTGGTTCATACTCAATTTTTTCAATATCCAACACATTATCTGTGAACACTAGATCAAGTAGTGATGGCTCATCCCCACCCCTGGCCCTCGTTGGTTTCATTATATGTTGGTGTAGGAAATTCCCTTGTACGCAATCTAGGAATCTTGCCCCGAATGAGTCCTCACCACTGTGTGGGTCAAGATTTATCCAATCTATCTCTTTATGATTAAAATATCACATAACCAAAATCCTACATTTTCTCTCCCGTGTCATGTCAACAACTGAGTTTATGACTTCAATAGTACCTATAGGACTTTCCTCATAAGCTTCTAGCCTAATCTGGTTCCTTGGTGGGTTGTATACAACAGTTATTATAATGCTCTCTGACCCAGTATTTATGCGAGCAACAAAAAATTCCTTGAACTCACTTTCTATAGCCAAGTTTATTTCTCCAACTTGAATCATTTCACTTATGAGCAGTGCTATCCCTCCACCAGTCCTCTCAGATCTTTCAACCCTTAATATTCTGAAGTCCTTAGGAAAAACTGTGACACTGTTTATGTCCTCACTCAACTTAGTCTCTGTAATTGCTACTATATCTGCCTTACTGTTGCGAATCCTATCTTTTAATTCTACTGCCTTACCAGCTAATCCATCAGCATTTGTGTATAACAATCTTAATGATGCCCCATCCCCCGATCTTCTGTCATTATCTTCTTTATCTCCCCTTTGTCTGGAAGAACTCTGAAATGAAAATTTTTCTTTTCTTCTTCATTTCTTTCCTCATTTAACCTTCTTGCCTCTTGCAACAAGTTTTTGATCTTTTCCATCTCTTCCTGTGTTCTGTATCGTCTATTGAACACTTCTTTCAATTCTTAAAGGTCTCTTAGACTTTGTTTTCTCAACAATATATCCCTACATGTTTCCCCTCTCTCAAAGGTTACTTTTGTTGGTCTCGGCTTTCCTTCCCTCGAATATTTGCCTAGTTGGTGAATGTTTACAATATCCTCAGGACCACAAACTACTCCAAGCTTTCTTATCAGGTCTACAACCCTAGCTTTATTTTCTTCAAGTCTCCCCTGCCATGTTGGCTCCTGGGATTCGCTTATGCCTGAGATTACCACTGTCTTCTCTTTATCAAGGGCCTGTTTAATCATTGGATTTGCCCTTTCCATCACAACGTCTTTCATCATACCTGTCCTTAAAACTATGGATTGAGATAGCATAAACTACCTTGTCGCTTAGCCAATTCCAATTATCAACTACTCTTACACTGAAAAAGTATTTCCTTACATCCTGCAAACAAGTTTTCTTACCAAGCTTCATACTATATCCTCTAGTTCTAGAGCCTGCCATATCAAAAAATCGATCCCTATCCACTCTATCATAACCATGAAGGAATTTAAAGACTGTCACCATATCCCCCCTCAATCTTCTAGCTTCGAGTGATGGTAAGTCTAATTCCCTCAGCCTCTCATCATAACTGAGATTGCGTATTTCTGGCACCAGTCCCGTGGCATGTCTTTGAACTTTTTCAAGCTTAGCTATGTGCTTTTTCAAGTGTGGATTCCAAAAGGGGGCTGCATATTCAAGTTTTGGCCTCATATAGGTTACATAAATATTTCTGAACATTTCCTTGTCCATGTGCCTGAAGGCTACCCATACATTTGATAAGAATGCATATGCTGCCCTTACTATGCCATTTATATGTATTTCTGGAGACAAATCTGCCAATATGAATACTCCTAGATCTCTCTCATATTCTGTCTCTTGAAGTTGCACTCCAGCCACCGAGTAGTCAAGCTTGGGCCTTCTTGCACTTGTACCCATTCTCATTACCTTACATTTTGCAGTACTGAATTTCATTAGCCACATTTCTGACCACTCATGCAGATTATTTAGATCCTCCTGAAGTTCTCTACCATTGTTCTCGTTTTTTACTTTCTTCACAATCTTTGCATCATCTGCAAACATATTCATGAACGAATTTACAGACTCTGGTAGGTCATTTACATATAAGGAACAAAAGTGGCCCTAAAACTGAACCCTGTGGAACTCCACTACTAACTCTTCTCCATTCAGACACTGAGTGTCTTACTCTAACCGTCTGTTCGCTTCCTTCTAAGTGAGTTTGTATCCATTCCAAAACATTTCCACCTATTCTAGCCAATGTGTGTATATATATATATATATATATATATATATATATATATATATATATATATATATATATATATATATATATATATATATATATATATATATATATATATATATATATATATATATATATATATATATATATATATATATATTATTTTTTTTTTTTTTATTGTGACAACGGGACTGGCCAAAAGAAATTATAAAATAAAACAACCCTCATCGGGCCTGGGCACGAAGAATACATAAAGTAAAGAGACACAGAGATGGAGAGTGTACTGACTTGTCAGATGTGAAGGGATAATAAAAGATGTGATGAATATCGAAGAATATTCAGTGTAGCTGTAGGCATAGAAAAATAACAGTAACTGAAGGAAGACTTAACATCGAACTGTCCTGGACAGCCCTATTTAAGTTCAAAAAACCTTCAGCTGTGATATCTCAACGGGCGGCTGATGCCATGAGCCAACCTACTACATGATATGTATATATATATATATATATATATATATATTATATATATATATATATATATATATATATATATATATATATATATATATATGAATCATTTTTACCCCGACCGGGACTTGAACCTAAGACTTATAATTACTAAGCCAAGGCGGTAGCTCCTTGGCATAGTAATATAAGTCCTAGGTTCATGTCCCGGTCGGGGTAAAAACGATTCATGTTTTCATATATATATATATATATATATATATATATATATATATATATATATATATATATATATATTATATGTGTGATTTACCTACAATCATGACTGACCCTCGATGATATATAACCATCACTAAGAATTAAACATGCTTTTGTTGAAGACACACTCGGTAATGGATATTTTGGCTTCAATGGAAGTTGAATTTTCTAATCTTAGTATTTTTACGCATAATTTGTTTTCGGCAAAATATGTTTCATGACCTGACGATGAAAGATGACCTGCGCTAGATGTTAATATGTTTGGGATAAACTGGAGAAACTCACCTCAGCACCGTCAACTGGATGGAACACCTTAAGTTAGGTTAAGTTAGGTTAGGTTTTCTCCATTTGGCCAATCATGAGAAGCGCCCTTCCAAGTTGGCAGTACTGAAGGTGCGTCTTCTCCGGTCTATCTGTATGTTTTGTCCGTCACCATATTTGTGATCTCTAACCCAAAATGAATTCGACAATGAAAGAAATTAAATAATCAAAGCTAAAAATGTGGTGATCTAGAATTTCACATAGGGTTAGGTTATCAATAACTGTATAATTTTAACATAGACGATCTCCTGTATAATTTCTGATACAGTGTGCCTATGTCAAGACTTGCATCTATAACTTAACTTAACCAAACTTAACAACTCAATTACCTTTCAATAGTAGTTTGAAAAGGGGTGTTTTTGACCCCACATTATGTATACTTGAAAAGATATTGCAATCCAAGGTTCATTCTAATTTTTGGGATATGTACTTAATCGAACAGTACCTATAATATAGAAAATTTTGTTTTTACGGATAAAAGGAAGGTTAATACCCCTATATGAAGGTAAGACAATAGCCCCAACGATGAGTTTTCTTAGGATGAAAAATCTTCAGGAAACTGCCCCTGGGACGACCGCCCCTTCAGTATGCTACTGTAAGTACTATATATTAGTTTTATTATATACCCCTCATCTACTGCTAACCTAAACATTTTTTCATTCATTCTTTCTTAATTATATATTTCCCTTTAGTATATTCAAGGGGCAATTGTACCCTTTAGCATTTAGAATTAGAGGCAAGTGTCCCTACCCCGTGTAAATACACAAAAGTCTGCTCTCACTAAACTTTGGTATGTAATATTAAACAAATTCTAAAACTGAATCTCCTGTTAGCATATACACGAACGATATTACACAGATCTTTAATTGAAGACTGAGGTAGAATTATTATTACTATTATTAATTGGCTGCTATACACTAACCTACAATGTGAAAACGATGTAACATTGGACAATAATTAAAAAAAAAGTACAGATAGTAGCCTTGTACATATACAGAATCATTGTGAGAGGTAATACATACTGGAAGACTTCTCAGACACACTACAGGCATAAAACTAATTCCAGTCACTCTCTAAATCGCGAGAAAAAAAAAATATAGGAAGACTGAGACACTTACGGACTTCACCCGCCCCATGTTTTGTTTATACGTGACGTCATAAGTAGAATGCAAACCTCTCGTTGGCTAATAACATATATGTTCGAATATATAAATAAGTTATTAGAATTTTTTTTTATTGTTTTCTTGTGGTTCTGAGTATTCGGACACGGAGAAATTAAGTCATCAATTCACAAATCAGATAACCCATAAGGTATTATTATTAAGTTTTGTTTTTAATTATTAATAAAATTGCAGAGTTAATTCATTATGTCTTTGAAAAACTCTTTCAAGAGGCGTTCTAGAGAAACTTATAGTTTCTTGTCGATATTTTGGTCCAATTTCTTAAAAAGAGTAAACCTAGGATACCAAATTGTTAGTCAGACATACACAAATGGATTCCATAAGCACATCTGACGCGGTAATTTGTATGGCCAATATCCCTCATCAAAAGATCTCCAAGCCGGGATTTAACAGTGTAAACCTGGGATACCACATTGTGAGTTGGGTAGATACACACAAACGAAGCTCAAAAACGTAGATGACGTTACTGTGTATGGCCAGGATACGTACGGGATCCTAACCATGCGCAAGATGCCTTTTTGAAAACCATTTGAGTGTATCTGCCGACCCAACAATGTGGTATCCTACGTTTGCACTTTTTTTTGTTGGATGTTCACCCTTGAGGGTGAGCGGACCTTCCACTTGTGGCCCGCATACTTGGCTAAAGAAAGTATTCAGTGTTACCAACAACACACATAGAACAGACCTCCTTAGTGCCAAAATAGATCAAAATCCAAAATAGTACAGTAGTTATATAATACAAAAAAGGGATCATTTAAATATTACGACTACCAGTACATTAGGCTTAATAATCCCGTATATTGTCAGGTTAGGTTAGTATGGGTTAGGCTAGACATCAATCTAAGCCTAGCTTAACCTAACAATTTACAGTTACTTATAGCATCGGAAGTCATTGCCATTAATTGATCCGGAAAAAAAAAATAACTAAGGTATAGGATTTTCAGGTGTTTGTAAGATTTTCTGGGTCTTCAGCGTAAATAAGAAAAAATAAGACATTCTTATATTCAGTTATTCATATTAAATAATGTTTTACAATGCATAAAAGTATAAATTTAGGCAAATCTAAGTTCAAAGTAATGTAGGGAACTGAGACCTAATACCCTTTCCTCTGATTTATATCATATGAAAAGTACATAATTTAGTTCATAATTAGCGGTTTTGACCCATCCAACTATGGTTTCACAACATTTCAGTACTTTTATTAGGGGTTTTGCAATTACAAATGGGGATGTGTATGACGTATATAAAATCTTTCAATTTCAGTTTCATGATATATAATATTCCCAGATCACTTAAAATCTACTATTTTCAAATGCAAATTTATATTAAGATACTCTTCCTACATTTACAAAATAATAAGTTTCCTTAATTCAATAAATTAATATAGTCAAGCAGGCTACTTGCACATGCACATAAAATCATATTTTATACAATACAGCAATCCAATTTCATGCCCCACCTATCCTATCCCATCCTATTTTATTAATTAATTAATTACTGACATTCAGTACATAGGAGTTTGGTATCCTGTTCCATAATAATATAACTGGCCATTAATTATAGCAAGACTAATACCCATATATGTATCACAACATTTTACCAATGCAATAATATGAAAAATCGAACCTAACTTGGCTATATCGTACACTGTCCCCGTTCATTGAAGTGCCGTAAGAACATTGATATTTGATCTATCAGTGCTTTAAACATATATTAGTAGAAGACATTTTTATCCCTACTGACTTTTAAATAGCCAAGAAAGCACACTATGAAGCGCTGAGGTAACTGAAGGTGTCGTCCATAGCGTTGCACTTGCCGTTTTATTGTTGTTTTTCTCGTCACTGGCATTGCTGTTGTTCCTATTTCTAGGCAAGTCGGGCAGCGTTTTAAAATTTCGAGGCGGTATGATTTCGCCAAAGCAACACGTAACTTCTGGGTTCTCACATCTTAATGTGGTCCTGATATTTACTTTAGGCAGGTCCCTGAACAAAGACCACGTTGAAAGGCAATCATCTCTCGTCGAACAAGAACACATAAGCATTTTGGATTCTCTTGATCTCTGCTCTGTAGATGAAGTGTTGATCAGAATTGACGTTGGCGTGATGTCTCTTTTCTTAAGTGATTTGAAATCATTGTTGAGATGCTTCCATGCATCCTTGTTTAAAAGAGGCGTTTGTTTACTCAGGGCATAAGAACCTGACGAGAAGGTACTTAATTCTGGTAACTTCTCTAGTTTACTTGAACTGTCATTCAGTGTGTCCAGTGAGAAGTCTCTGTCCTCCAAGGATTCATAATATTTCTTCTGAGAAACTGAATATGGTTTATGAAAGTCTGATGGAGATAAAAGTGAACTGGAAGAATGTTGAGTTGAAGCATTTAAAGGAATACGATTTTCTGGTGAAAAATAGGGAAGGATAGTCCTGGAAACACCCATATCAACAATATAAGTATCTGGAAGATACTGATAAGAATTCAATTCATTTGAACCTTCAGCATCAAGTGAAGTCAAATAATCATGAACATAATCCTTTAAGAGAAAATTTTCTTCATGGGAATGAAAGGGTCTGGGATTCCGCTCCACAGAGTCAGAGAGATTTAAATAATTTCCATTATGCCTTAAACTGTCCGTGTCAGAAATAATATCACTGGCAGATTCATCATCAACATAGTTTTGAATCGTTAGAGTGTCCTGCTCAGAATAAAAATTGTCTCTGTCTAGAATGGACATATCGCTTCCCTTCTGATCTTCATCAGCTTTCATGTTACTAAAAAGTTCCTCCTCAAACCCGAAGCTGTCTACTTCTGAACTAGTTTCTTCTAGAGATGACGTCTGTCGACTGAAGTCGTGACTATCATTATCTTGATCAATGACATCTTCTGAAGTGCTTCCTGGGGAAAATATTGTCTTTTCCTCGAATTCACTAGTTATTTCAATATCATCAATGTTGACTTGCATTTTGCAGCAATATTTCTGACCCTCTTCGCATGGTGTGGCCTGATGATGAATAAGTTGTTTATTATTATTATTATTATTATTTATTATTATTATTATTATTATTATTATAGTGCCGCTTTTATGTCACGGACTCCCTTTTCTACCAAGGGCTAGGACGGTTGCCTTCTTGCGAAGAACTTGTTTTGGCATATGTAATCGCTACCCTGAGTGCATGCCCTTGCTAACCTCAGACCGTGACGGGTCGCCAACCATCGACCTGACGCCTCAAAGTCACGGACACTACCGTGGCTTTGTTATTAGTATCATTATGACTATTATTGTTATTATTGATACTTACCATAACTCCGCTTTCTTCATCTGGGAAGACCAGTTCCAGTAAGCATGGCTCCATTGGCAGTCGGCATTCACAGTCGGATTCGTTTATATAAACTGCTACACCGACTTCATTTCTAAAACCATCGCGGGGACTGGAAAATATAAATAAATATATCATACATAAATAAATACACTCAAATATATCTAGTTGTAACTTACCACTGTTTTGTCAATATAACTCTGATATATCCTGCAAACTGTAGAAGTGTTTTTCACACGTGAATATTATAAATAAACAATATTAACTTACTTTTTCCGAAAATTCAGCGTCATCGGAGGCATGGATCGAATGGGGGTCCCATGCGAGAGGGTGGGTGAGGGCGGAGGAGCAGCAGCAGCGAGATGATGCAATGCCAATAAAACGAAAAATCTGTAAGAAATTCAGAATTGAAGTACTACTACTACTACTACTACTACTACTACTAATAATAATAATAATTAAAGTCTCGTAGATTTTCAAGGTAAAGTCCTAATAATTACAATTCACAATAACTATTCAGATAGACCCATTAAAATTGTACAAATATGTGTAGATTATAAGCCGTAATGGTACAGATGTGTATGCTGTTCATGGGAGGACCCCCCCCCCTACGAGGGACAAGAAATGGGCTGTTATCACTGGTTCTAGCCCCTATTCACAAAAAGAAAAAGAAAAAATATGACCTTTTCTCTTATCTCTATACCTGCCAAAAGGTCCCGTAGGAAGAACAGTTGCTCCGCCCTCATTTATTACTCACAGTCGGCTTTCATCTTTTGATGAGAATGAAAAATATATTATCACTATTTGCAAGAAGGTTTTCTTGTAGTGCATCCATAAATGAAATAGTTTTGTTGTGGAGAATTAAAATAGTGACATAACAGCTCATTCAGAGGGGAAGGTTTCAGTACCACGCATACATATGCTGGAGTTATAGAGATTATTATTAGCATAATTATTATTATTATTATTAGCACGGCAAAGGAAAACAATTACACCCTCGTATTCAACGCATGTCGCAAGGGTGATTGCCATCGGTTTTACGTCACGGATTCCCTTTTCCACTAATTAGGACGGTGTCTTCTTGCTGCTGACGCGCGCCAGAGCAGGGGCGATGCCTCTGGTAGGAGAGCTATAACAGCAAACTTTAACTTTAACATTAAGGAATTTTGGAAAGTGTGACTGTTACCCGAGAGAATGCCCTTTCTAACCTCAGACTGCTAACCCTCGACCTAATAAATCAAAGTTGTGAGAGCTACCACTCGGCCACGGTGACCACGCATGTCGTAGAGGGTGGCAGAGTATATCCTAAACTGGATAGAGGAATGAAAACCTAAAGTCATTCTCCGTTTACCTTCCCTGGTCACATACCTGTTTGGGAGAGGCACAGTTAGGGTTCAAGGCTGACCATCAGCGGGATAGATTTCATCATACCCGATTCGCCCTCATTTCTCTTATAAAGTTGTGCTTCAGTAAGGGTCCGTTATTTTTTTATTTTTTTTATTCGCCTCCTACGACACACGGGGAATATAGGAGAGAACTTCTTTCGCCGTTATTACTACTACTACTACTACCACCACCACTAATAATAATAATAATAATAATAATAATAATAATAATAATAACAACAGTAATAATAAATAAATAATTCAAGAATATGCGATACACACACGAACTTATATCACTTTAAATTCGATTTGAAAATAGGCAAATTTCATTGAATATACATTCTCTAGTACACTTACCCTACCACTGTCATCTGGACAGACATTATCCCTTGTTGTCCTCAAAGACGCTTGATGCAATAGAATACTCGGAGTTTGTATTCTATCTGAAGGGAAAATCTTGCGTAGCTGCTGATGAAATATAGTGGAAACTACTTCTTGTACACAATTAATAGAAAATCTTGCGTAGCTGTTGATGAAATATAGTGGAATCTACTTCTTGTACACAATTAAGTAATGGAAAATCTTACGTAGCTGTTGATGAAATATAGTGGAATCTACTTCTTGTACACAATTAAGTAATAAATGATTAACAGAAACACTAAAACCGGTTCCACGACCAGGGTGAGAACAAAGGTTTACACAGGCAACTGCACTGCACCTTTTCCCTCCCACTATACTCCCTCCACGACCAGGGTGAGAACAAAGGTTTACACTGCCAACTGCACCTTCTTTTCCCTCCCAATATACTCCCTCAACTGATCCTGAACTGTAGTAATCTCTCCCTCATCTGGAGGAGGTATAACCTTCTCCAGGTAAGTTTGTAATCCCTAATCATTTACCTATCTCGGCCAACCGCTATGCCTAATGCCCACTGAACTGAATATTAATCCACTGCACTTGACTAAAAATAGAAAGAGATGTTCGAACATTCACACAATCACATATAGAAGCATATTGTCAAAACATAAAATTGACGAATCTTCTATCTATATACTATAACCATATTACCCCTTATGGGGGTGGCTGAGTCAAAGCATAATATCTGGACTCTTTGTAGGAAGAAAGCACAGGAGGGGGATTCCCAGTCTTGCCCGTTTGGCCCCAGTTAATTGACATTTACAACACGGAGCACACTCACAATGAGAAATGCGTCATAAATTTTCATTTACCGCAACCGAAATGCCCAATATGTTGGCAACTAGTGGTTAAATCGAACCGATAAACATCAAGTGTCAAAATGTTTTCTACTTAAATATATTGAAAGTTTATAAACGTAACCTAATTTCAAATTACTGTTGTGTGTACTTTTTGAATACTAAGAAGAATCAAGTTCTACTATAATATTAACAAGATGTATGTTTATATTCATACATCAGACGAGAAAAATCTCGCAAGTTATTGTAAAACAGTGCTAGGTTAGGTTAGTAAACCTCCAGTTAAGAAAAAAAAAGTTGACATACAGTGATGAAATAAAAATACTATATTATAGCGTTTTATACCTTCTTTACAAACACTTCCACTTTCCTGTACGTCAACACACCCAGACAAACCTGTACTTGACCTGTTTCTCTGTCTCCTTGAAGGACTATATGTACCTTTCATTTGCTATCAAAGTATCACATCAATGCCTGTGTAATATTGATGAGGCGAGTCTCATTAAATAATGTAGTTTTGATGTTCCTTGAAAATTGAACTCGTAGGGTGTTAGAAAGGGTATCCAGCTGTAATTTCCCAGCTCCAACCTGTGTGTCCATCCTCATTTGAAGGGGGATTAACAGCGACAATATATAGCTTACTGTAAGAGCCACATATGAAATACTTCAAATGCTTGAGAGCCTAAAAACGTGAAGAAAATAACAAGCCTAAAATGCAATCCTTCAGCCTCAACACTCTCTTAATATGGGCACTTAAAGTACAATCCCTCAATCTAATCCAGCAATAAAACTAGGATTTAAATCTTATAAAATTCCTACTCACTGTAAATTTTACACTCACATTACAAATCAATGGGGTCTCAGGTCACACTCCATAAATAATTATCATTACTAAGTTCATCTTTACCTTTTTGAATACTGTATATACGTTGAATAAATGAACTCTCCCAATATGTCTTCATGAGTCGCATATTTTATCCAAGACCCATATGTAGCCTGTGAGCCACAGTTTGTCTACCAATGGTATACGGTGTATTTGATGCGTATTTCGCAAATACGATGAAATTAGATAAAATATAGCTTATCAGTCACTTTTTATGGTCAATTATTTTCTTGAAATCTGGAAAATGCTCCCTAACACTGACATATCCCTGAGTTTACCATACACAACTTCCTTTCAAGGACATAATCACCAAACTATTGTACCCCTTTCAAAACATCGACAATAAAATTTTCAAAATCTACTTCAGTAAGCATATCTGTATTAAGATTGCACTGCACACAACCACGTATGCCACCAACACAACATACACTACCTGACAGCTCTGAGGGAAAGCCCAGGATCAGCAGCGGCCTTGTTTAGGGACTCGGGACTGTTTGGCCAGACAGCTTAGGGAAAAACAACTACATCTGTACTGTACGTCTAAAAGTCATTTCTTAAATTAATTTGCCTTTTGGAAAAAAACTGAACATATATACATGTGAAATACTGATTTATAGGTAATCTTACTCAGAGATCGTAAGCACTTATATTTGTGTAAGCTCTTGGCAAAAAAAACAAGCTTTTATAATTTACATATATCATAAAGAAAGCCACTGCTAAATAGTTTAATCCTTTTCAGTATATTTCCGCTATCTAACCAGTAATCTCAATCAGCCACGATGAATACAGACGCTTCCCTACTTACAAACAACTGAGTTACGAACATTCACAGACATGAACAAAAACTTACCCATTATCTAGCCATGTATTACTGTATTGTAGTATATTACTGTACTAATATTCATTAACACTGTATACTTCAAGTTTTATGTAGTAGCAAAGTATCTTTAGCCTTAGTACTGCATATGAATGTACTGTAAAGTACTTTTCTTTACTTATAAAAACAACTAACGAACAGACTTCTGGAACCTAACTCGCTCTGGAGTTGGGAAGTGTCTGCATTAGCATTATGCTACTCACCCCATTTTCATTAAATTGTTGGGATTATGCAGGGTGGATGAATGTTCCCCTTCAAGGTCACGCCTTTTTTGAAGTGAAAATTAACTGGAGTTCACTTGGATTGTTTGTTTTTCCGTTTTATGCATTATTATTACTTCCCCCACTTGAATGGGGGTATACACAAACAAGCTGGAGCTGGGGGATGAAGGCTGGATGCTCTTCCTAGCCTGCATAAAGATATGGAAAGCTGCTATACCACTGCAACTTTTACAAGACATTTTGTGTACTTGTCATTTGCCTTTAGTGTCTTTATTACATAATATTAGCATCAAAATGTGACGGATCTGCATTCGAGCCAACAGCGTGAAGAGGGAGGGTGCCCAGTTCCCTAGCTTCAATCCATCTGTGTCCACCCCTAAACAGGAACTAATAATTACAAGGGAAACAAAAATATGTTACCCGATATAAAATTTTTAAGCATTTTATATTGTTAACAGCTTTACCTGACGGATAATAATGTACATAACTTGAAATGAAGGTGAATTATCATGCCTATATGAATGTGTTTGAAAGGGTAAAGGTTTCTAATGAAAGGCAGAGGCAAGGGACAGTGGTAGCATTAGAGCCTGACTATATACTCTATAGTCAGGTCAAAAGCCTCCTCTACAGTCCTGTGGACCATGTGATCTCCAGGCAATGGTTGATTAATCAGGTTGATCTGTAGGAAATCACCAAACCTCCAATTAATCGCCCAATTTAATCAATAACAACATGAGCTTGTGAAAGCTAATCTAACCCCGGTCCAGGATTGTACCTGTGGCCTCTATATTACCAGCCCCAGTCATTAGTACAGTGTCCCAACTGGTAACAATCTCATGCTTCTAAACATCACTTATGAGCAAATTAGTTGCATATTTTATTATGTTACTACTTTCAATATGCATACTTAAACAAAAAAATATGAAAGCATAAAACCAGCAAAATTCATATGAAACATATATTCAATTTTTGTATCTTCAGTAACTACTGTTACAACAACCACAAAAAAAAAAGAAGAAAAAACTAGAAAAATAAATGCAAACACTCAGCATTTACTCTTTTTAGTGTCTATATGGCCGCCCTTCTTCTTCTTGAATTTCTTTGGTTTGGCACCAGATGACGATCCTGCGGTAGATTCACTGTGATCGTTGAACACAATCCTTTGAGGTTTCCGTTCACTACTGCCTCCGCCTCCAAACCCCGTAGCACCAACGGATGTGGAATCCGCATCTCTGAACTGCGTGAACTCACGCTTTTTAGGAGGGTGACGGTTTCTATTAGTCCCAAGATTATTCGATTCAATATTACTACGCTCTTTTTCATTTAACATTCCTGCAGACTTCTGCGAAGGGTGGCGTCTATTTCCAACCGTGTACTGATTATTTAAAGACATAGATTCTTCGTCATCTTCGTCTTCAACTTCGTCGTCGACAGGTAATCCTACACGAGGGCAGAAAGTTGATCGTACTGAAACAGATGAGAGGCACTGATAAGCAAGGCAATTATATCTTTTCCCATTTTCAGTCGATTTATGTAATACTTTTAGAATCATACACAAAATTATTGTATTAATCTTCCATAGCAACAGCAATGACGACATATCTTGTTTTTGCCTGTATGACATATTTAGCATGGATGAATTTTCTTGCCAAAAAGTTATCATATCATTATGTTTTGAACGAGTGTTCTCATCCAATTTGGCTCTTTCTGAGCCTTCCTAAGGCAGATAGGAGGTATTCTAGCCCCCCCAAGGGAATTTACTATAAAGAGGAATAAGTAAAGAAATGCAGTCTTCAACTAACCTTTCAATGAAGATCTTACATCCCAAACTTTGAAATTATCTTCTCTGTTGTCACCTCCCAAACAAAACACGAAAGGCAAATCCGGGCAAGATGCCAGACAATTGATGATACCAATTCTAGGATTTTTCTCAAGGATTAACGACGGCGTTTCACTTTTTACATCCCAAACTTTGACACTCTTGTCTGATGATACCGTGATTAAACAGCCTGGGCATTCAGGGCTTAGTTGGATCCCTGAAAAAGTTAGAATTTATCAGTGCTTCTGCATTTTCTCTATGTTGAAGTCATAAAGCTTATTCCTTAATAGGCAAAACTGAAGTGGAAAAAGTTAGTTTACTGTAAACATCAACTCCTGTATTAATTTTATGTATGTCTTTTCAGGCCTCTGTATCTTTCTAAAATAGGTACATTTGACAATATTTTGGGGGAACATTCAAAATTGATCTCATGCTTGGTTCTAAATTGCAAGGGGGGTGTACCCAAGTCAAGATATCAAACTAAGAGTGCATAATACCTGTGGCCACAGAGTGAAGGTAAATAACCCACGGAAAAGGTTATACAAACAGCCTAATTCATGTCAAACATGCCTAAAATACCAATGAGTGTATTAGAGCATACCTGTGCATCCTTCACTGTGAGCTTTTATTGACCATAAAGGTTTTTCTTGACGGCAGTCGATAGCAAATACCGTCCCTTGATCTGTGCAAGCCTGGAAGTTTTAAAATCATAATATTAGAGCTGAAGATTAAACAGTGCTGAGGAGCATGTCTATTATAATTTCTATAGTGTTTCATACTCATACAAGAGGGGGGGCTGCCTACTGTGGAGCATTAGGAAGAACATCTAGCCTTACTTCCCTTACAGCTCCATTATGTCTGTGTCAATCATTATTCGAATGGTGACTATGACACAACAAAAAAGGTGTATTGCATATGATTCTTATGCTTGGAGCAATCTCCCCTGGCTCCATGTGACACATAAACAAGGAACTACTCTGGCACTCATGACATTTTTGAGTCCACAGAGTCTTTCAGTGAAGAACAACTTGGATATAGCTACACATTGTAGTAATTAAGACCAAGCCCATGCCTAAATAACTACCAACATCACACAATATATATTTTGATTTGCTTTCCTAGTTCACTCATCCTGGTAAGAAGTTGTTCAACTTCCTGTAAGCCTATTACCTTGCTAATTACTGAAGCTATTATTACATAGACCCTGTCATCACCTCTAAAGTTCTTTCTTAGCCTACCTCAAAACGAAAATTTCTGGTCAACATTTGAGGAAATTATGATCACCCAGTCTTATGTGCTGTGATTAGGGTAGTTTTTGGGGGGTGGATGTGTGCTTCGACTCAGCCTTTCTTCTTATTATATGTACAGTCCGCTCACTTTTTACACATGTTTATACTACGCGAAATTGGAATAGCACGGCATGAAAATAATAGTAAAGAAAATACGAACTGCACACGAGAAAAAGCAACAAAAATGGTTCAGCTTAGTAACTAAGCGACCGCCTCCGAGGCAGTTTCCCACCATGTGCTTCAGTTGCTCTTCACCCAGTATTAACCCCAACAACAACCAGGGGCGTGCTCTCCCCCTTCCTCCTCTTTTTCTCCTCCCTCCCCTACTGCTTAAGTCACCTCCTCCTTCTCCTTCCACTTATGTCATCTTTGTTTACATTTGCAGATAGGGGTTCATTCTAAGGGGCCGTTAATTTTTTTTTGCTGTACAGTATTTATTTGTAAATCTGTATATCTTTTATACTGTATACCATTTGTATATAATATAAATAACTACAGGTCTTGCAGATTTGTTATGTATTTATAAAATATGTTTTGGTTATCTTATATCATTGGCATAGTGTGTTTATGTAAGGTTTTGGAAAGTATCTATGCCTATTATCATTGTTTCTTAAGGAAAATGACTGGTTACTTTACGCGAATTCTACATTACCCCTGCCTTTTGAGAACCTATCCTCACGTCATTTCAAGAGGTGAGTGTATATACTATATGTAGCTATGTTAGAACTCCCAACATATTAAGGACCCCTAGACAGTACATACCAAGTCAAGTGTATAATTACTTACCAAACATTCATGTGACTTATCAGAAAGGGTATTCCATATAACACACTCCACTTCGCCATCTAGCTTACAAGACTTGAAAGAATCACTGGAGTTGCAATCAAACAGTCTAACCATTCTGAAAATGAATGTACAAATTGGAAATACAGTGACCCACATATAATGTATATAAATCCATACCACAATCATTCAATAATTTTTTCATCTTTTACTATTTCATGTGTCACCATTAATCCCCATTATGGAGATGGTCACAAATAGATTGAAGGTGAGAAAAATTTTGGCCAGATGCCCTTCCTAACGCCCCGTGGCGGGCCCGATCTTAGGTCTGTAACTTCCTGAGTCGAGCATGTCAACCACTACACTTACTCCATAATCAAACTGAAGCATGATGAAATTATGGAAAAAATGTCTCGTCTGATATTCTGCCCATATTACTTAAAACAAAAATAACTACGGAGACTATTGTTCCATCTAGAAAGTAAGTAATTCTTGCAAAGGTACTTTATAAACATTGTAGAACAAATCTTGATCTAGCAAGTGTAAGTTTAGAAGATCACTGATTATTACGAAATTTCCATATAAATACATGCTCTGTCATAACTTACTTATCACAAGAGCCAGTAAGAATTGTGTGAGGTTCTTTTTGATGCCACTGAAGAGACTGAACTTTTTCATCAAAAGACGTCAACTGTTGCGCCACGCTGCCATGTTGTAAGTCCCAAAGAATCACAGTCTGATCAACCGAACCACTCGCAAGGACATGTCTGCAAATGCAAGAAGTGATGTTAGTCAGTAGTACAAAACTGTGGACTTCATTAGACACATAAGAGAGACTAATGATAGCTCAGTGATCATTTTTCAAAGTATACAACGCTTTTTACCCAGTAATCTATCTTTTTTCTTCCTGGATGTCAAGGCCACTATTAGAAACTGCCTCAACTCAGTCTATACATCTATCATCTATGCTTAAGTCTGACTAACATTAATGCCAACAATATACTATATATTCTCCAAACCAGTCTCCACTTATCCATGCCCAATGACCCTGTGCGTGACCCAAGCAGGGTAGTGGAGAGGAACAGTGGCAGCCCTTTATCTCCAAGGAGCTAAGAGGATTGATCAAGGTGTGTTTGGCTTATGGTGAATAAGTGTGCTTTGACTCAACCATTCCCCTAACAAGGGAGATTGCATCCATTATATATGTAGGTGTATGCATGTCTTATTCTTTTATAATATATATATATATATATATCCAGTTGTATACTTACTGATATAACGGAACAAATAAAAGTTATTGTAGCTGTTCCCTAAGCTGCCTGGCTGAATGGCCCAGAGTCCCTAAATAAGGCCAGAGCCATTCCCAAGCTATCGCACAGAGCACTCAGGGAGTGTATGCCATGTTGGTGGCACATGTGAATGTGTGCAGGGTAGTCTCCCCTAACAAACAATAGTGAAACATCCTAACAAACAACAGTAAGACAAACTAGTGAACTCACTCAGCATTTCTATTCCAAGCTAAGCTTAAAACGGCATCTTTGTGGCCCACCCCTGGGATTTTCTTTTTCTTCTTTCCTCTTTTCCCTAGCCTGTAAGCAGGTTCCATGCAATCAACCAGGTCCAAGTCCCACACTTCAATGACAGGCGACATACTTCCAACAGCTATCAAGTTGGCTGGAATAAATAGGGAAAATAATGTATATATTTCTTGTACACACACACACACACATATATATATATATATATATATATATATATATATATATATATATATATATATATATATATATATATATATATATATATATATATATATATATATATATATATAATATACATATATATATATATATATATATATATATATATATATATATATATATATATATATAAAGAGAAAATAATAAGATAAAACGCACTTTAGTTATTTGTTTCTTTTCTTATAACTACTATTTCACCATTATTTTTGACATTTTATAATTAATATTAACTTTATAATAATATTATTGTTAGTATTATCGTTTTGTTTTTTTCTGATTGTTTGTGATTACTGCTTATATAATTATTTTTCCTTATTGTTTTACTGTTGTTATTTTTATTATTGATTAGTTTTACTTCTATAATTATTATTATTCCCCCTGAGGGTGGGGGGGTAAGAATATTTCCTCCGTGCTACCCGGCTTGTTGTTGTAAAAGTCGACTAACTGGGGCGAAGCGAAGGGACTGGGAATCCCCTCCTCTGTATTTTCTTCCTACCTAGTAAAGGCATTCTGCTTTGACTCAGCCACCCCCTTATAAGGAGGAATATATATATATATATATATATATATATATATATATATATATATATATATATATATATATATATATATATATATATATATATATATATATATATATATATATATATATATATATATATATATATATATATATATATATATATATATATATATATATATATATATATATTGAAACAGGGAAATTAAGGCTGAATGCTCTTCCTATCTCCCCTCGGTGGGTTTGATAATTTGTCTGTCACCTCCCAAGTCGAGTATTAAAACTACAATACTATCGAGGTTCCCACATGCAATACTTTGAAATTGGCAATATTAATTATACAGTGTATGGAAAAATTGAGAAAAAAGGGTGTTAATCCTTGTTGATATGAAACATTATTTCTGTTATGTAAACAAGACTATAATGATCTCTTTCATTAATAAAAAAAAATACTTTCAATTATACTTAATACTGCTGTATATATCCATGCTTAAGAAACAAAAATCTTAAATAAATATATTATAAATAAACATGAGAAAAAAAAGCATTTACAAAAATTAATTCAGTATACAATTTCTCTGGTTTTTGAAACTAAGAAACAAAACTCAAAAACTCCATTACAACAAAACTTGAATTATACAGCGTTCCTTCAATTATCGCGAAGGTTCGGTTCCAGGACCCGGCGCGAGACAGGAAAATCGCGGAGTAGGATATTTTAATTTATTTTTACGCTTACACTGTATAAACTGTATAAACCCTCCCTGTACTGTTAACAAACCACCCTTTACTTCATAAATAACAGCATGCAAGCGTAAACTTATATGACATACTTATGTACATAGGTATTTTACAATTATTTTTATATTTACTGTATAAACCCTCCCTGCACTGTTAAAAAACCACCCTTTACTTTATAAATAACAGTATGCAACGTAAATTTATGTGTACGTGATAGGTAAACTTACCGTGAATGAGGTGGTAACGGTTTGTAGACTCTATAGGAAATTATTCCGCAGCCATTAACAGCTTTACGGCTGTTATTCATTGAGGCCAAAATAGCGGCCAACATCCGTAAACCTTTTTCCTTCTTTCAGCATATGTAAGAGTTTCACCTTATCTGTTATGATTAACATCTTCCATTGCTGCTTAGGCTCACTACCAGAAACCTTAGAAGATGAAGGATGCTTGGGAGGCATTGCAGAGGTTGAAAAAAGTGAAGAAAATAAATTACAAGCACAACGTGAACGAGTGAGGCGAGACAATGGAAGATGGTGCAAGCCTTTGTCCGAAACGCTGATAGCGGTATCGTATTTTACATGGTGCAATACTGTTAGTATTTGTTTTTTACTATTTTTTACTGTTTTATTATTCTTAGGCTAAGAAATACGTTTTTTTTATCAATAAAATCATGAAACTACTGGAAATTTTAATATATATGCTAGCTCATGTAGGTGCAACCCCAATACACTGTACGCTATCGGACACTATTTCACATGATGCAATACTTTACTTTTACTTTTTGTGGTTTATATCCTCCTGTAAAAGGCTTCGCCTCCTCTCTGGCGGGTCTTAAGTTTATTTAAATTTTCTTTTTTTTTACTTTTTATCTCTCTCACACCTTGAAAGGCTCATTTATAGTAAAGAGTTCGATATCGTAGCATTTTTCAAATACCGGTAAGTATGTTTTCAGTATTTTCTTGAATTGCACCACATCTTCACTGTCTTTGAGTAGCACTGATAATTCATTATATAATCTTGGAGCACTATATTGATAGGTTCTACTACCTATATTTCGATTAGATCTTGGTTCATGCAGTCTATACTTGTCATTTGCATGTCTCACTGTGATGTTTGTTCCAAGTTCAATAGGGACTAAATACTCATGTAAGTATTTCGGTTCTCCGGTCTTTAATGTCTTGTAGGTTAGCAAACAGATTTTGTATACAATTCTTGCTTTTATCGGCAGCCAATGCAATTCAATCAGTGTCGGTGTAATTCTTTGACGTCGCTGTGTGCCTTTTATTAATCTTGCTGCTTTATTTTGAATGATCTGAAGTTTTTTTCATAAATTGTTGGGCAAACCATAGTAAAGGGAATTGCAATAAGATATATAACTCACAATACTGTGAGTTATATATCTAAATTTATGTTTTTTACTATTTTTTACTGTTTTATTACTCTTAGGCTAGGAAATACTTGTTTTATCAATAAAATAATGAAAATTTCAATATGTACTATCTTACGTAGGTTCGACCCTTTTCGTTTTCCGAAACACTGATACCGGTATTGTATTTTACATGGTGCAATACTGTTAGTATTTATGTTTTTTACTTAGGCTAAGAAATACGTTTTTTTATCAATAAAATCATGAAACTACTGGAAATATAAATATATATGCTAGCTAACGTAGGTGCGACCCCAATACATTGTACGCTATCGGACACTACTTCATATGATGCAATACTGTGAGTTATACTGTACGTATATCTAAATTTATGTTTTTTACTATTTTTTACTGTTTTATTATTTGTAGGCTGGGAAATATTTTTTTTTTATCAATTAGATAATGAAATATGGTTTTTTTTTTCAATAAAAAAAATTAAAATACTGAAAATTTTCATTTTTTTTAATATTTTAATATTTTTGCATATACCCCCCCCAAAAAAAAAATTGCCAAAAAAAAACCGCGGTACAGTGAATTCGCGAGCCAAGAAACGCAATACAGTGAAGGATCACTGTACAAGTGTTCATAATCATGAACTACAAATTTTGTAGTTTGAATCTAAGAAACAGAACTTTCAAGCAAATCTAGTATCACTAAGCTTGAGATAAATGTATTTACAATCATGAACTACAAGTTCCGTAGGTTAAAAATCTCAAAAAAAGTGATGGAGCCTATCTATTATCATTAGGCTTGAGAAAAACGTGTTAACGATCGTGAATTACAATTTCGGTAATTTTTTAATCTAAAAAATGAAAGAGGGAGCTGTAACGAGTGAAAACTAATGAAAGTGCAATGTTCATATACGAAAATCACATCAAAGTTAATAATAATAATGAGTAAATTACCTGGCTACACTGAACTACACTTCATGGTTCTAAATAAAAAAAATTTATAAAACTTACATAAATTCAATACCTATTGAGAATACTATCTCTGTTCCTCATGAGTAATATGAAAATTTTATGTAAAAAAAATTAAATTTTACCTGGTTTCAGTTCTTCATCGCAAGGATCATAGTTCAACCACTCCATACAAAGAGGAACAGCCGGTAGTAACATATCGTGATGTACATACAGACAATTCTGGTCGCTATTGTAAACTGCAAAATAATAAAGTAAAAATTCCAAGTATCAACTTTCTACAGGTATAGTAAAATATTTATTTTTTTATTCTTAACTTCAGTGGGTAGCCACAACGGTATCAAAAAATTCAAGTAACAGGTTTGACATACCTTGGCAATTCTTGGCCCATTCACCAGGTATTTCCCAGTAAGAAAACACATTAATTATAATAATAATAATAATGATTTATTTCTCTTCATGGACTCCCTTTTTTAATCAGGGCTAGGACGGTACCTTCTTGCGAAGAACTTTGGTTTTGGAAAGTGCAAACCCTGAGTGAATGCTCTGTCTAGCCTCAAACCATGCTAGCACCATGACAGAAGAATTAAAGTCACGAGAATTACCTCTTGGCAATGGTAACCACAGAAATAATAATAATTACAATAACAACAATAATGATAATAATTATAATATTAAAAATAACAATAATAATAATGAAAATTATATTTAAATCTCTTTCTTACCATACACCTCCAATATGGCGGCATCCCCTTCGACATGACCTACAGCTATGAGATTATCCGAGGGTAAAATGGCATGATTTTCAGGTTCGCTGTCGTTGTCACTTTCGTCTTTTACTGTGATGAAGGGATCGTCTTCGCTGCTGGCATACAGGGCCATTTGGCCGAGTTGGAGCAGCTTTTCCATACCCTCTGAAGCAGTGGACAGATTAACTAATACAATTTTGACCATACAGACGCTCCTCTTCTTACAAACATGCAGTCTATTATTATTAAGCAGCAAGTTATGGATGGTTCCAACATTTCATGAAATGTGCAAACTTGCATCATGTGTCTTTAGGATAAGAAAACATATGCAATCATGTTATAACACAAATTTATTGTGTTACCTACATGATGTAGGCATGTTTATACACCCATAACAGTACTGTATATACAAAATATCAACTTACGAACAATTCAAGAAAAGATAGGCCATTCGGAACTTAACTTGTTCGTAAGCAGAGCAGTGTCTGTATTTTCATATCTGGAATAATTATCATAACATCCTCATTTATAAAATAATAAAATATCTACATTTTCTTCATCTAAATACAACAGTCCAGTTCCCCTTTGTATTGTACAGAGATAATAGCACTGTCCTGTAATTTTAAAGAACTCTTAAGTGCTAAATCTTGTACTCATGATATTTCTTGAAGCCCATCACTCGAAACTCTTTGTGTTTTAGAGTTATTGTTAACCTTAGCATTAAATTCACTATACAACTGGGGACAAGAATATCTTCTCTGTGTTCCCCTGCAATTTGTAAATGTTGACAAAATAGGACAGAGGGAGGGGACTGGAAATTCACTCCTCTGTATTTTACAGTCAAAGTTTTTGCTCTGACTCAGCTACTCCCCTTATTAGTTCTTAACATGATCGTGGATGTTATTTTTTATTATCTAGCAGGCCATTAATGTCTTATTTAAGTATAGTAACTAAACACCATCTCGAAATACAATAAAATATCTCTCTCACCGTCCTCCTCATCTTCGTATTTTTCCATTCCGTAACGACTTTCGAAACTTAGGCAGTCATCATTTTTCCTGCTGACGTGTTTCCTTTCTTCCCCAGCTTCATCCTCTCCATCTCCATCAGCTTCTTCCTCCTCTTCAACATCCATTTCCTCTGCATCTTCTTCGCCTTTTGATTTTTTCAAGCCTTTCACTACTTCCGCTTCAAGTTCTTCTAGCTCTCTATATAGAAATAAAAAATAAGTAATATGAAGCAATTTGCCGAGTTTATATACCACACATATCCTCCTGGGAGGGGCAGCAATACCTCCTCTGTATTCCACGAGTGTTTAAAGGGAGACTAAAAAAGGGACTGGATAATACAGAAAACAATCAGGAACATACAGATTCCATTTATGCATCACAAAAAGGGTATGCAGAAATATAAAAAGTAAACATGAACATACATATAGCATGTAATGGAAAACTACAGCTACACAGTGCTGCGCTTCACTAATATCACATTATAACAATTCACATTTGCCACCCAAGTAATGCTCAAGTAATGTGACAGAAAAATACAAAGATATTAAACATTCAAATGTATTACTTACTTGATGTCTCCACCTGTTTCTTTAATAATTCTTTCGAGATCTTCCTTGGAAATTTCAACCTGAAATAAAATAATACAGTTTTATATTTTCATAACTCAAAGACTATTCATACAATGTTGTATAAGTGAATACTGGAGATATACTAAAAAAATAATAATATAAAGAAATATTCAAACAAATTAGTAGTCCTAATTTTTTGACCATGTCTTATTGATTTAGCATGAATACTGAACATATATATACACATACATGGCGCAATCCCCCTAATAAGGGGGGTGACCGAGTCAAAGCACACGTTCACCAGAAACTAATATGACTTAATCATTACTGTGAATGTGTGTGCGCTGACTAAGCCACCCCTCTTACAATGGCGATAGCAGCCACTATTTCCTCGTCTCAACGTTTTCTTGGTGCCTGGACTGATGAGGGCACTTTTCTTGCCTGTCCCAATGTCACATACTCAAAAATAAAAATAAAAAATCTCCAATCATCTCTCTCTTTAGCATGTTGAATGGGTAAGGAAGGTAAGGAATAAGAGTACAGTACTTACTTTTTCAGGGTCTGCTTTAGCTATACCACGGCGCACCCAAGCGGCACATGTGATGAAATCGACAGATGCCTTATCTTCTTCCTCCATTTCATTAACTCTGGAAACAATAAATTCTTCAGTTGTTAAAAGCTTTATGTGTTTCTGTGAATTTTGGCGCCAGCTTTTTGGGTGCTAAATCCATTTTGCCGACAACTCATTAGGCTGACGTCAAGATTATTATAATCTGAAAACCTAACCTAACTGTATTTACTAAACGAATAGCACCAAAAAGGTCATACCATAATGTCAGGTCCCAAACGACATCGCCCAATTGTTCTATTCAATATGTAAAAATATAACCATTCTGAATTTTACCAGGTAACAGCAAATAAACACATTGGCTTCAGTAACGAGAAGTAAACTTGAATTCTGGTTTATAATAGCTATATATTCCAAATAATAATTACTTTCACATACTTAGGTATCGTAGTCGATAAAAAGACTATCTAATCGATAACCTAAACCCCATCCAAACAAACTACTCTCGACCTTTAGTATAGCCCACCAAACATACAGATTTCAGGTAGTTTTTCCACCACCCAAATTCTGATAGCTTTTATTCACTCTAGAGATCAAATATGTACCATTTGCGATAGTTTCAAATTAAAATTTACTTCCAAAGATGCATGTAAGCACAAAATATACAATACTTTGCTGATACGCCTTATAGTATTAAGATTTGAAACTTTGCTCTCCTGTAGTATGATCACTTTTATGTCGCAGACTCCCTTTGCTATTAAGGGCTAGGAAGGTGCCTTCTTGAGAAGGACTTTGGTTTTGGCAAGTGCGACAGTCACCCTGAGTGAATGCCCTTTCTCACCTCAGACCGTGGCGGACCTCGAACCTACGCCCTGAGGTATCAAAATCGCGAGCTTTTATCACTTGGCCACAAGAAAAACCCTGCTCCTCTAATACCAGCAATCCAGTAAAGCTTCTTTCAACACTGTTATACTGTTATTAAGATAATTATAACCGTTATAACACTCATATATGAAATAGATAATAGCTCACGTATCCCCTGTACTTATCATATATCAGTATATTTCCTCAAATATTATTTACAATATGCTTACCAATGAATTGCTTCTAGGAGGGCACGTGTTTACCTACGTCACTAATATATCTGTCCAAAATTACGCATTGGCAACTGCATCTCAAATTCTTCTTTGTTTTTTGGTATAGGAACTTGAGCCTTTGTAACTACTCCTACAGAAAAAAAGTCTTATTTAGCTTATGGGGAATTTTTAATACAAGTGCAAATTAGGAATATTTAAAGCAATAATAACAGTCATATCAGTGCATTTATTAGCAATGAGATAGGGAAGGTACAAATAATTGCAATTTATTGTCATCAGAAAAGATAATAGTTGACCAATACTTTTTGTGTACAATTTATTTTCATTGCTTTATATATATATTTATAGTAGCATGATGTGTGATATTAAGTACTATTATATAAGACTAACTACAACTATTAACATAATACGGACTTTGGATATAATAAAAATATCACTATATGCAACCACAGATTATAAATGAAGGATATATCCGTTGCCATGGTTACGGATGACGCTACCCAACTTTGATAACATCACTGGACACTTCGTATTGCAAAATACAGTAACTACAAAAATATATCCTACAAAAATTCTACTTGTCTGAGCAGTTATTTAAACGAAAGGTAATATAACGAAAAATAGTCATGAAAATAAGAGCATATTAAATATTTTTATATTTTCACTAATTAGAACGTCCAACGTCGAATGTTTTAGTATATATAAAAATCTGTCACACTATATTTTGTTCAATGGAAAATAAGTGTTTGTTTCTAAATACAGACAATGTGTCCACCCTCATTTGAATGGGGACCCAATGTGACATACATTCTGACGCATACAGAGACACTGTGTGAAAATTTCAAAGGAAAAATAGTTTAGGGATATGTTATTAAAGTAGTCGACATTATGCTGACGAGGAAAACTGGCCATTTAAGTAATTTATCATATATATATATATATATATATATATATATATATATATATATATATATATATATATATATATATATATATATATATATATATATATATATATAATGGCTACAATCCCCTCACAAGGGGAGTGCCCAAGCCAAAGAATACACATTCATCACAAGTCACACATAAATCAATCACTACAAATTAA
>JAXCGZ010005866.1:0-5000 GCA_037179515.1 Halocaridina rubra | reverse complement strand
CTTGAAAAAGTTCAAAGACATGCCACGAAACTGGTGCCAGAAATACGCAATCTCAGTTATGATGAGAGGCTGAGGGAATTAGACTTACCATCACTCGAAGCTAGAAGAGTGAGGGAGGATATGGTGACAGTCTTTAAATTCCTTCATGGTTATGATAGAGTGGATAGGGATCGATATTTTGATATGGCTGGCTCTAGAACTAGAGGTCATAGTTTGAAGCTTCGTAAGAAAACTTGTTTGCAGAATGTAAGGAAATACTTTTTCAGTGTAAGAGTAGTTGATAATTGGAATTGGCTAAGCGAGGAGGTAGTTAATGCTATCTCAATCCATAGTTTTAAGGACAGGTATGATAAGTATCACTAAGTCTAAAATGGAACCGATGAGGAGACGTGAAGATACGAGCTTTGGGCTCTTTCCCGTAAACACAATTAGGTAATCACAATTAGGTAATCACATTGCGTTGGGTCTCAGGTTCTTTTACGTCTACTGCATGCTCTTTATGAAATAATTAATTAAACTCTTGATATTCCATTAAAAGAGCAATTTTTTTTTTCAAAGTATGCGAAGTAAAAATCTTTCTAACTTGCGTGTGCATATGTCTGTGTAAATATTCCATAGTTTACGTTATTTCTACTTCAGTTCACAGGAGTGGGCTGGGTCAAAAGAGAGACGGTTCCCAAAGGTCAGGATGGTGGTTATGTGAAGATGGGTGGAGAGGTCGGCAAAGCATTACTACATCCTCAAGGTAACTTGTGGAACACTCCTCCACCTGCTGTAACTCGGATAAAAAATAATGACCCAATGGAATATTTAAATTTATTGGACCCCCTCAATAAAATACCGTGAGTCGGCACTTGCCATTTTTTTTTTTAAACAATTCGTATAAATTTTATTTATCAACAGCTTTTAAATCCATGAGATGAAAAAGATGGCACCGGTATATAGCAAAATCGAGGATAAAAAAGCATACAAATTCGATTTTTTTTTTTAATCTTCATTAATATAAAGAATTTCGAGGATTTTATTCCTTTTTAACTACGAACCAGCTGTTAAGAGCTGAAGGGCCGTGGGCGTATGGATGTGTACGTGTTCTAACATGTACACATCTGAATTTTAATTAACACCAGGCATGTATGGCATCAAATTACAATAATTTCTTAAGTCATTTCAACAGTATGTGAAAATATTTGTTTTAATACCGTAAACATTCTGAAAAACTAATGTGGTCTCTTTATTTGAATAGATTCTTTGTCTGTGAAGACAGCAATTACATTATTTGTTATTGTACAAATGTAAATTTAAGAACTCATGAGTTTTTGTGTGTCTGGTTATGAGTTCTTAATATATAAATTACGTATAGTTATAATTTCAAATAGTTGTTGTTGTTCCCTATAAGCTGCTTGACCGAACAGCCCCGAATTCCAATAGGAAAGTAAACTGCCGATCCAAAGCATTCCCACAGAGCTCTCAGGGAACGTATGTTGTGTTGTTGGCGTATGTGGGTGCAAGCAACACAATCTTCAAACAGGAGCACCTGTAGCTTATACAGCCAATACATTCCTAATTTCGTTCTTCGGTCTTATCAACGTATAAGAGGAAATTTATCGGTGATTTATCCCTAAGGAGCTGAGAGGAGTGGTTGAGGTGTGTGTGGATCATGGTGATGCGTGTTTCTTGGCTCGGCCACCCCCTTTACAAGAGGAAAAAGGCATGTGTATATGTACGAGCTCTTCCTCAGGTCATTAATTAGAATTACCACTTCAAAAAGTAACAAATGTAGGTTGGATTGGATTCGGTTTTACGTCACGAACTCCCTTTTCTACTAAGGGCTAGGACGGTTGCCTTCTTACGAAGGACTTGTTTTGGCAGATGTAATCGCTACCCTGAGTGTATGCCCTTACTAACCTCAGTCCGTGACGGGGCGCGAACCCTCGACCTGTCGCCTCAGAGTAGCAGTAGGTAAACAGGCAATTAATTTCTAGTTTCATTCTTTGATCTTATCAGCGTTGAAAGAGGAATCTATCAGTGGATACTAGGTGACATGGCGGCAATGGATGAGCAAGCAACAGTAGGGCCATCCTGCAGAACCTCAGGATATACAGCCAATTCGTCCCCACACTTACCCCCACACGAAGACAGAAACTTCAAGTCCGTCTATTACGCGAGGTAAGGAACCCTTTATCAACAAAGAGTTGAGATGACCGATCGAGATAGGTTTGACTTCCGGTGAATATGTATGCTTTGACTCAACCACCCCCCTTACGAAGGGGGATTGCGTTGACTTCATACGCATATAAGCAGCTCAAGTTGATGCTTTAGTTATTAAATGCCCATATTTATATTTTAATCCAATAGGAAAGTTATTTAAACTGTAAATATTAAGTAGCTGACTAAGAGTGATGATTTCACTTTATTATTATTATTATTATTATTACTACTACTATTATTATTATCATTATTACTATTATATACTGAGTGGGATATATATATATATATATATATATATATATATATATATATATATATATATATATATATATATATATATATATATATATCAAACCTTGTATTCTGTGTATGTTCTCTATTACTAGCAGGGTAACAATCCCGCCTTTGCTAAATTTCTGTACTTGCCACAATAGAACCGAAAAAAAATGTGAAGGACAAGATATCATTGATGCCAAATTAACTCAGTTCTTTTCATACAATTGTAGCCACTGCTGGTTTCGACGGAATATAGTGCCATTTTCGAAAGGAAAAAATTCTAGAGAGTGCCACACTTAATACCATCTTAGACCATTCAATGAGATTAAAGTCTTTGTCTTCTGAGAGTGCAAGGAGCATGAAAATCCTTTACAGTGTATGGTTTCGGCTGCATTATACAATAAGAGAGAAAAAGAAAGAGAGAGAGAGAGAGAGAGAGAGAGAGAGAGAGAGAGAGAGAGAGAGAGAGAGAGAGAGAGAGAGAGAGAGAGAGAGAGAGAGAGAGAGAGAGAGAGAATGAACTACTATTACTAAATAATAATAATAATAATAATAATAATAATAATAATAATAATAATAATAATAGTAATCATCATCATCATCATCATCATAACAATGATGATATTGGTGATAATGATGATGATAATGACGCTACAAATTACCTGATAATAAAAAATGAATCCACTTCGTTTACTTCACTTAGCTACAATGAGGGTGAACAACGTGATGACGTCGAAGGATTGCATCATTCCTTGGTGGGGACAGGAGTGCCACCGGCCCTTCAGTATCCTGGCTATTCAGGCACAACAGTTATGGATGACACGCCCTTTGCTTACCTCAGGTAAGTCGGAGATGACAACATTACACCGTTTTATACGTCACAAATAAGTTCCTATGCGAATGGATGTGGGGCATAGACACTCTGGAGCTGGGGAACTGAGGCTGGATGCTATTCCTGTTTTCTTGCAGTCGGGTCGATCACAAGTTTGTCACCTCCCAAGTCAAATGCTCTAACCACTGCGCAACCTGTAAATATGAACAGCTGTCAGAGAGGTGCAATATATATATATATATATATATATATATATATATATATATATATATATATATATATATATATATATATATATATATATATATATATATATATATATATAAAACCTTCAAATGAAAACAATATGAAAAAATAAAATAAAAAAAATAAATAAAAACATATATAACAAATAAAATATATCAGGTATATTGTTATTTCATACTATACATTTCTCCTAAAGAAATATTAGCAAAATAACAAACAAAAAATAATGACCTTCCTGAAGAATAGAGGGTTGAAAATGAATGTTAAGAAAGTTTTGTATGAGAAAGTGGTTGTGCCAACTGTGATGTATGGATCAGAGTTATGGGGTATGAAAGTAAGTGAGAGACGGAAACTAAATGTGTTTGAGATGAAATGCCTGAGGAGTATGATTGGTGTATTTCGGTTGGATAGGGTTAGGAATGAATTGGTGAGAGCAAGAACGGGTGTGAGGAGAGAAATTGCAGCCAGAATAGATATGAATGTTCTGAGATGGTTTGGCCATGTGGAAAGGATGGATGGTGAAAGACTGCTGAAAGAGTTGATGGGAGAAATGCTAAAGGGAGGCCTAGGTTTGGATAGATGGATGGAGTAATTAGAGCCCTGAATGATAGGATGGATGGATGTGAGGGAAGCAAGCGAGCGTGCTAGGAATAGGAATGAGTGGCGAGCGATTGTGACGCAGCTCTGATGGGCATCTGCTGTTACCACAGGGCTGCATCTTACAGAGGTAGCCCTGTGGTAGGGGCAGTAGGAGGAGTTGGCAGTTGTGAAGCGACACAGGCTGTGGAAGAGCCGGGAGGATGGGCTGTGGCACTCCAGCAGTGCCATCTGAACGGTCACTAGCTCCCTCGTCATTGCCCATAGAGCAAAGTAATCCCCTTATTGTTTTCTTTCTTTGATGTCGGCTACCCCCCCAATTAAAGGGGGAAACAGCCAAGGTAGATAGATAGATAGATCACCATCACAACTGTCAAAAGTTGTTGTTGTTTTGTTTTTATTTCTTCTTCTTCTTCTTCTTCTTCTTTTTGATGTAGTAAAATGAAACACCCTGTTGTTTAACTCTGGAGCATCAGTAATAAGATTTTTATATCTGTCTCTTGACTATATCATTTAATAATTACTTCTTACCTTACCTAAACATAAATGACCACAATATTAATTTATTTATTCTCTCTATTTATAACAGACTGAATCCCCATGTACTACGTACGAAACCAGATGTCCTGAGAAGACCAAAATCACACCACCTAGTACAACGCCACAAGGAATTTACCAACAGCTAAAAGATTTCCAATTCTCTTTCGCTTCGACCAGTATCATACTTGCACTTCTAGACACTAATTATAGCCAATGTATTATTGTAGGTTTTACCTCGTCTAGTATATGGCGTTTTTATGTTTAATATATTTAAAGCAGTATCCATCTTTCAACAACAACA
>JAXCGZ010005865.1:100000-108806 GCA_037179515.1 Halocaridina rubra | reverse complement strand
TATTAGAATTTTATGATGAGGTAAGCCAAATCTTACAGGAAAGAGAGGGCTGGGCAGATTGCATATTCCTAGACTTCCAGAAAGCGTTTGACACTGTTCCACATGGGAGACTTATTAGGAAGCTGCAATCAATGGCTAGAATAGGTGGAAATGTCTTGGAATGGATAAAAACTTACTTAGAAGGAAGGGAACAGAGGGTTAGAGTAAGACACTCAGTGTCTGAATGGAGAAGAGTTAGTAGTGGAGTTCCACAGGGTTCAGTTTTAGGGCCACTTTTGTTCCTTGTATATGTAAATGACCTACCAGAGTCTGTAAATTCATTCATGAATATGTTTGCAGATGATGCAAAGATTGTGAAGAAAGTAAAAAACGAGAACAATGGTAGAGAACTTCAGGAGGATCTAAATAATCTGCATGAGTGGTCAGAAAAGTGGCTAATGAAATTCAATACCTCAAAATGTAAGGTAATGAGAATGGGTACAAGTGCAAGAAGGCCCAAGCTTGACTACTCGGTGGCTGGAGTACAACTTCAAGAGACAGAAAATGAGAGAGATCTAGGAGTAAACATACTGGCAGATTTGTCTCCAGAAATACATATAAATGGCGTAGTAAGGGCAGCATATGCATTCTTATCAAACGTAAGGGTAGCCTTCAGGCACATGGACAAGGAAATGTTCAGAAATATTTATGTAACCTATGTGAGGCCAAAACTCGAATATGCAGCCCCCTTTTGGAATCCGCACTTGAAAAAGCACATAGCTAAGCTTGAAAAAGTTCAAAGACATGCCACGAAACTGGTGCCAGAAATACGCAATCTCGGTTATGATGAGAGGCTGAGGGAATTAGACTTGCCATCACTCGAAGCTAGAAGAGTAAGGGGGGATATGGTGACAGTCTTTAAATTCCTTCATGGTTATGATAGAGTGGATAGGGATCGATATTTCGATATGGCTGGCTCTAGAACTAGAGGTCATAGTTTGAAGCTTCGGAAGAAAACTTGTTTGCAGGATGTAAGGAAATACTTTTTCAGTGTAAGAGTAGTTGATAATTGGAATTCGCTAAGCGAGGAGGTAGTTAATGCTATCTCAATCCATAGTTTTAAGGACAGGTATGATAAGTATCACTAAGTCTAAAAATGGAACCGATCAGGAGACGGGAAGATACGAGCTTTGGGCTCTTTCCCGTAAACACAATTAGGTAATCACAATTAGGTAATCACACACAGGAGGTAGTTAATGCTATCTCAATCCATAGTTTTAAGGACAGGTATGATAAGTATCACTAAGTATAAAATGGAACCAATCAGGAGACGGGAAGATACGAGCTTTGGGCTCTTTCCCGTAAACACAATTAGGTAATCACAATTAGGTAATCACATCACCAGGAAGGCTAAAGAAAATCCCTAGCTTTTCCACAGCTTTATCAGAGAAAAACTGAAGGTAAAAGAACAGGTTTTAAGGCTAAAGAGAGCGGATTGAAGCATCACTGAGACGGATGAAGAGATCTGCAAAGAATTGAACAAGGAGTTTCAGTCAGTATTTACAGTAGAAAATACCCCACCCCCTCAGATTGCAGTGATAGAAGCTCAAGGGCCGGTATTAGAGAACATCAACCTTACAGCCACAGAGGTATGCAAAGCGCTGATGGAGTTAGATGTTCATAAAGCTACAGGTCCTGATGACATATCCCCTCATGTGCTTAAAAAATGCGCAAACACAATATCAGTGGCACTAAGTATCATATTTAAGGAGTCACTGGGGTCGGGGGAGATTCCAAGATGCTGGAAACAAGCAAATGTGATACCTATCTTCAAAAAGGGAAGGAGGGATACGGCTTTGAACTATAGACCAGTTTCCTTGACCAGCATAGTTTGCAAAGTTATGGAGAAACTACTAAGGAAACATATCTCTCTTCACTAGGAATCCTTCAACTTTTTGTCAGTGAGGCAACATGGCTTCAGAGAAGGTAGATCAACAGTAACAAACTTATTAGAATTTTATGATGAGGTAAGCCAAATCTTACAGGAAAGAGAGGGCTGGGCAGACTGCATATTCCTAGACTTCCAGAAAGCGTTTGACACTGTTCCACATGGGAGACTTATTAGGAAGCTGCAATCAATGGCTAGAATAGGTGGGAATGTTTTGGAATGGATAAAAACTTACTTAGAAGGAAGGCAACAGAGGGTTAGAGTAAGACACTCAGTGTATGAATGGAGAAGAGTTAGTAGTGGAGTTCCACAGGGTTCAGTTTTAGGGCCACTTTTGTTCCTTGTATATGTAAATGACCTACCAGAGTCTGTAAATTCATTCATGAATATGTTTGCAGATGATGCAAAGATTGTGAAGAAAGTAAAAAACGAGAACAATGGTAGAGAACTTCAGGAGGATCTAAATAATCTGCATGAGTGGTCAGAAAAGTGGCTAATGAAATTCAATACTTCAAAATGTAAGGTAATGAGAATGGGTACAAGTGCAAGAAGGCCCAAGCTTGACTACTCGGTGGCTGGAGTACAACTTCAAGAGACAGAAAATGAGAGAGATCTAGGAGTAAACATACTGGCAGATTTGTCTCCAGAAATACATATAAATGGCATAGTAAGGGCAGCATATGCATTCTTATCAAATGTAAGGGTAGCCTTCAGGCACATGGACAAGGAAATGTTCAGAAATATTTATGTAACCTATGTGAGGCCAAAACTCGAATATGCAGCCCCCTTTTGGAATCCACACTTGAAAAAGCACATAGCTAAGCTTGAAAAAGTTCAAAGACATGCCACGAAACTGGTGCTAGAAATACGCAATCTCAGTTATGATGAGAGGCTGAGGGAATTAGACTTACCATCACTGGAAGCTAGAAGAGTGAGGGGGGGATATGGTGACAGTCTTTAAATTCCTTCATGGTTATGATAGAGTGGATAGGGATCGATATTTTGATATGGCTGGCTCTAGAACTAGAGGTCATAGTTTGAAGCTTCGTAAGAAAACTTGTTTGCAGGATGTAAGGAAATACTTTTTCAGTGTAAGAGTAGTTGATAATTGGAATTCGCTAAGCGAGGAGGTAGTTAATGCTATCTCAATCCATAGTTTTAAGGACAGGTATGATAAGTATCACTAAGTATAAAATGGAACCGATGAGGAGACGGGCAGATACGAGCTTTGGGCTCTTTCTCGTAAACAAAATTAGGTAATCACAATCACACACACACACACACACACACACACACACACACACACACACACACACACACACACACACACACACACACACACACACATATATATATATATATATATATATATATATATATATATATATATATATATGTAAGTATTTTTGTATGTATGTATGTATGTATGTATGTATATATATACATAAATAAATAAATATATATATATATATATATATATATATATATATATATATATATATATATATATATATATATACATATATATATTTATATATATATATATATATATATATATATATATATATATATATATATATATATATATATATATATATATATATATATATATATATATATATATATATATATATATATATATATATATATATATATATATATGTATATATATATATATATATATATATATATATATATATATATATATATATATATATATTATATATATATATATATATATATATATATATATATATATATATATATATATATATATATATATATATATATATATATATATATATATATATATATATATATATATATATATATATATATATATATATATATATATATATATATATATATATAAATTATTCACACACACACACACACACACACACACACACACACACACACATATATATATATATATATATATATATATATATATATATATATATATATATATATATATATATATATATATATATATATATATTTTTTTATGAGTGTGACAGGCAGAAACTGCCCTCATCAATAAAGGACCGGGCACGAGAAAATAGCATGACGAAGGAAAAGAAAATGGTTAAGGACAAGGCAGAGATAAGGCAATGTCACACAAAGGAAAACGACAGACAGAAAAAAACGGTCAAAGTACAGAGGAGCCAGAGATATGGAGGACTAGGCTCTGAGATGACGATAGATCTGCTTTTTGAAGGATGAAATGTCATAAGAATTAGGAAAGACAGAAGGAGGAAGAGAGTTCCAGAGTCTGGGGGTAGTTGGGAAGAGGCAGTCGCTGCACCGACCAATTCGCGAGCTACAAATCTCCACACAGTACCTGTGAGATGAGGCCGCTTAGCGAGTGTTACGCGGCCTCGGCAGTGGGGGGGGGATGCAACTCGCCAACTCATCAGAGCAGCGATGGAAGTAGTAGCGATAAAAAAGCGAAAGAGAAGTTACCTTACGGCGAAGAGAGAAAGAATCCAGGTTAGAAGTAAGAGAAGAATCATTAATGAGTCTGACTGCCTTAGATTCAACCCTATCAAGAAGATATGTAAAGGAAGAAGCACCGCAGATGTGAGAGCAGTAATCTAAGCAGGACGGATAATACCTTTGTAAATTTTAAGTAACTGCAAAGAGGAAAAGTAATGACGAAAACGAAACAAAACCCCCAATTTTTTGGATGAAGATTTATAAATATGGATTATGTGATTCCTCCAAGACAAGTTAGAGGCTATATGGATTTCTTATATGTTGATTGATTTAAGAGGGTAAATTTCATTAGTTTCGAAGACAATCGGATTATCAGGAGGAGAAGAAGATAAAGGGATAGCCAGAAACTGTGTCTTGGAGGCATTGAATTTAGCTAAATTTTGAGTGCCCCACTCAAATACTCTGCAAATCGGAGTTAAGAGTAGAAGAAAGAGTGATACGAGATTGATTACGAGTAGCAGATGAAGGTTGTGAACAAAAAGGCAGAAGAAAAGTGAAGGGTAGAATCATCAGCAAAGGCATGAAGAAGAGAGGAAGATGGGGATTGTAAAAGATCTTTGATGAAGAGAAGGAACAGAGTTGGTGAAAGAACAGAGACCTGTGGAACACCACTGGTAACAGGGAAAGGGCTGGATGTCGCACCATCAACAACTACAGAAATAAAACGGTCAGTAAGAAACCTGAAAATCAGAGATCAGAAAGGAGGGGTAAAATCATAGGCAGGGAGTTTTGCCAACAGAGCCTTGTGCCAGACTCTGTCAAAAGCCTTAGAGATATCAAAGGCGACGACAAAGGATTTCCCATAGTTCCTCAGAGAAGATGTCATGCATGAGTAAGATAGGATAGGAGATCACCAGTGGATCTTGCCTTGCAGAAGCCGTACTGGTGACCAGAGATAAGTGAGTTAGATTCAAGGCATTTCAAGAAGTGAGAATTAAGCAAAATTTCGAAAACTTTAGCAATCGAGGAGGTTAGGGCAATAGGTCGGTAGTTAGAAGGAATAGAGCAGTCACCCTTCTTAGGAACAGGTTGAACTAGAGCATGCTTCCAAGATGAAGGATAGATACTGGTTGACAGAATGAAGCGAAAAAGACGGCAAAGCACAGGAGCCAGATCATCTGCAAACTCCTTAAGGAACCTTGCAGGGATACCATCGGGTCCAGATGCCTTGTTCGTCTTTAGCAAGCGAAGAACCTTATGAACTTTGCGTGAAGAAAGGATAAGGGAGGGCATAGGGTTAGAGAGGGGTAAAGACTGAGCGGGGGAGCGAAAATGGAAGAGATTGAGATCATAGAGTGGTCAGATTTACCAAGAGGGGAAAGTACAGAATAAGAGTAGTTTGAAGGGTTAGAAGCAAAAAATAGGTCAAGAGTGTTTGCAGCATGTTCGTGACGATCAGGAACGCGAGTAGGATGTTTGATAATATGATCCAGATCGTGAGTAATAGAGAAATCAAGGGCCTCGCTTCCTCCCACATCAGTGTGAAAAGAATGAAGCCACTCACTGTGGTGTACATTGAAGTCTCCAATGTAGAGAACTTCGGCATATGGGTGAGAAGATAGCAAGGACTCATGGCACGAGGACAAATATTCAAAGAAAGACACAAACTCGGTGGAGTTTGGAGAACAGTAGCAGAAGCAAAGGAAGATAGTGGTAGTGGAGAGATAGACTTTTAGCCAGAGAACATCAAAGTCAGGAGATTCAAGGTCCATGAGCCTCGCAGTAGGAGTGTTAATGTTGCAGTATGCACAGACCCCACCTTTGGAACGAACACAAGTATACAGATTATAGCGAGAGATTTGAAATGGATCAGTGAAAGCATGTTTTTAGACAGCTGGGTTTCATATATATATATATATATATATATATATATATATATATGAATCATTTTCTACCCCGACCGGGACTCGAACCTAGGACTTATATATATATATATATATATATATATATATATATATATATATATATATATATATATATATATATATATATATATTTATTTATTTATTTATTTATTTATTTATATATAAATAAATTATCCATATATATATATATATATATATATATATATATATATATATATATATATATATATGATAGAAATAAAAGTCTACAATAATGTATGTATATATTAATAAAATTATAACAAATTCAGGGGCATTCGTATGGTTGACCAGTTGAATACTGTATTAAAAACTAAATAATTGCCATAATGGCATTTACTTAGTTAGACTTCGTATGATTGAAATATTCTACCAATGCAAGTGTACATTTAAGCCATTAAATATAAGTTAGATGCGTATAATAATTCACGTTTCGCGTCACTATTCGTTCCCAGTATGGGGGTGGACGCAGACAGGGCGTGACTATAGAATTAATACTTGATGACCTTCCTAGCTCCTCACGGAGGTGTCGATCGCGGCTCTGTCAACTCCGAATTCGATCACGCTGACCACTCGCGTACCGTGGTCTCCTGACATTATACGATTCTATGGAGTGGCTTTTATGAAGGGATTTCTAGGTTTGTGTCGTACTGTCTTGCGAAACGAGTTGATCTTCGTATAGTAGCGGAGTATTTGGACTGTTCTGAAGAATTGTAGTATGAGAAAGAAATTCTATTGTAGTTGACTCATCCAATGCAGCATCTGCACCTGCATTGGACTCACGTGCAAGGTCTTCCGATACGTATAAAGAGAGAGAGAGGGGGGGGGACATGGGGGTACAGACAATTATCCCTCAGGACAACAACCCCTAACTCTTAATGAAAAAACTGACAATTGCCCCTTGATGATACTGAGGTGAAATAAATCCTAAAATTAGGAAATAATGAAGAAAAAGAAGTTCACTATGAAAGAACAATTTATAATATCACGCTTGATTAGGTTAGGATAGGGGCAATTGTCCTAGGAACAGTTGTCCTAAGAGGCAATTGTCATATGGACAGTTGTCCTATATGGGACAGTTGTTCTAAGGGGCATTTGTCCTACTTTTCGAGGTAGGAGCAATTGCCCCTAAGGACTATTGCCTCTAGGAAGTATGCCTTAGGGCAATTGCCCCATGTTCTTAATGCATAAGTGGACAATTGCCCATGCTCTTAATGCATGAGTGGACAGTTGCCCCATTCTCTTAATGTAAAAGTGGACAGTTGCTCCTTGATGATAATGAAGTGAGATAAATCATACAATAAATAAATAATGAAAAGAAGGTTAGGTTAGGTTAGGTTAGCAATAGTTAAGGTGTGAAAAATAAAGCTGTAATCTATTGTACTCTATATGGAATATTGAAGGGGCAATTGTTCTACGGAGCAGTTGCCCTAAGGGGCAATTGCTGTCTTCAGTACTCATTATTAAGTATGATTGCGTTATTTTTCTAAGGGGCAGTTGTCCCAAGGGGCAATTGTTTTAGTAGATATTATCCTATATTTTAAGGACAATTTGACTAGGAAATCGAAATTTTAGGAATTGTAAAGAATATGAAAAAAACTTGAATGATGGCTGCCATGGTAAAGCTTAGAGGTAAAATGTCTCCCATGAAAGATAGAAAATAGGAACAGTGATGGCACAGATGACAACTATATACCTACCACATGGATGGGGTCCAAGCCCTCGATCTAATCACGTGGACCCAGTGATCTCCAGGAAATGGCTTAATAATTAGGCAGACCTATATAGGAAACTACCGTACTTTTTATAATCGAAACATTTTACTATGCATATCATATCTATTAAAACTTGAAATATCGAATTGAATTTGTTTATCCAAATAGGTTGGGGACAGGGATAGAGAGAGAGAGAGAGAGAGAGAGAGAGAGAGAGAGAGAGAGAGAGAGAGAGAGAGAGAGAGAGAGAGAGAGAGAGAGAGAGAGAGAGAGAGAGAGAGAGAGAGAGAGAGAGAGAGAGAAACTATGAGAACTGTACATGGGGTCTATAAATCAAAGTAAATTCGAAATATAAAATGTAATTTCACGTACAGAAGATAGGTATGCAGTAAATATGTAGAATATACCAGAGCCAGATAAACTACTAACATCAAGCATAGAGAAAGGAGTGGGTATATCCACAGATGGTATATCCACTTTAAGAGGATGGAGCATTGTCTCTAGTTCACCTTCTCCAAGTCATGACAATATTATTCTGCAGTTGTAAACCTTTTCCTCCTAAGGAGGGTGGCTAGAATACTTCCTCCGTGTTCTCCGCGTGTCGTAGGAGTCGACTAAATGTGGCGGAGCGAGGGAACTGGGAATCCCCTCCTCAGTATCTTATCTTCTCAAAGAATCAGAGTATTTTGCCCTGACTCAGGCATTCCTCTTATAAAGGAAAAAAATGGCTCATGCATACAGATAGATTTCTAAACCCGATTTTATATTATTACAACGTTATT
>JAXCGZ010005865.1:40000-97500 GCA_037179515.1 Halocaridina rubra | reverse complement strand
AAGTCACTACACTCTCCATCTCTGCTTTACTTTATGTTATCTTCGTGCCCAGGCCCGATGAGAGAAGTTTTATTTATAATTTTTTTTCCCGTCCTGGTGTCACAATCATAAAAAAAAAAAAAAAATGTCACAAAAGTTTAAGAAATAGCTGAGGATCTGTAGCTCTTCTCTTCATTTACACAAGGAAAAAAGTCATAGTTAACTATTTAATATATTCCTCCATCACAGAATGGAACGAAATACATGACCACTGTATACAGCGTCATTTGCTGAAAGTGGAGCAGTCTCAGTTTGCTAGTGGAAGACAAATGCCTGATTTCTTAAACAGTGTATACCTAGGATACCATATTGTTAGTTAGCTAGACACACACAAATGGATTTCATAAACGCATCTGACGCAGTTCTGTGTATGGCTAGGATCCCCCCCATGGGGGGATCCTAGCCATACACAGAACCGCGTCAGATGCGTTTATGAAATCCATTTGTGTGTGTCTAGCTAACTAACAATATGGTATGCTAGGTATACACTGTTTAAGAAATCAGGCATTTGTCTTCCACTAGCAAACTGAGACTACTCCACTTTCAGCGTTTATGAAATCCATTTGTGTGCGTCTAGCTAGCTAACAATATGGTTTCCCAGGTTTACACTGCTTAAGAAATCAGGCCAAAGCCACGTTGCATATGATCTTGGTCAGCAACACCTACAGAAACAGTTCACTAGTTTGTTCAACCAAACAAGCGCTTTAGTTGCAATAAAACGATAAATGGTGATTAGATATGTCATCATTATGTTTAGCCATACAAACATTTTTATCTACTGCAAGCATAGTATAAAATGGTGATTCTGTAGCTTGCTATTTCATATGGCTACAAAAGCATTTATTTGCAATATATTTGGTGATAAATAATTATTATACAAATACTTTGATAATATCCAGCTACCCAAGTATTTCTTGACAGGATGCATAATAATCAGTAATTATAAGTGGCAATATTTTATATGTCAAAACAAAAATTTAGTTGCATTATAATGCATATAGGGTTCAATGTTGAATATATATGTCACTGTTATTGAATGAATGTATTGTGATATGTTGTAATTAGACATGTAATATTTTTAAGAATCTACACAAACCTATTGCTTCAATACGCAAAGTATTAAAAGACTCATTATAGGATTGTACTGTCAATATTTATATTGCTACGCAAGTATACTTGTTATCTATAGTGGTATTTTTTTTTTCAGCTATGTCTCAGTTTTCGGTACAGCTACTTGGGTATCCTCTACTGAGTGCCCCCTTGCCTTTCCGCTGCTCTGCTGTATCTCACCTTGACTATATTGACAAGTAAGTAGTGTACTTGAAAATTTAAAAAGCTGTAAGTGTCATAGCAGATGAGAGAGAGAGAGAGAGAGAGAGAGAGAGAGAGAGAGAGAGAGAGAGAGAGAGAGAGAGAGAGAGAGAGAGAGAGGAGAGAGAGAGAGAGAGAGAGAGAGAGAGAGACTAACAAGGACAGGATTAATATTTCAGAGACCTTACGGTCCATAACGAGGAGAAACTTCATATTTACTTGGTAATACACATGCAGTGTACCTCATCATACTGTCTAGATTTCTTTTAAACTTCTCTTCGGTAGTTCTATTAACAACACTCTCTGGATGTTGATTCCAGGTGTAGCAGATCTTGTACGTGTAGATTTTCACATATGCTAGTGTTGAACCTTTTCTTGTCTAGCTTACAGACATTGTTACGAGTTGAATTACTCAGAGTGAATTTTTTTTTGTGGTCAGCATTGTCATACCAATTCAGGTGAGAGAGAGAGAGAGAGAGAGAGAGAGAGAGAGAGAGAGAGAGAGAGAGAGAGAGAGAGAGAGAGAGAGAGAGAGAGAGAGAGAGAGAGAGAGAGAGAGAGAGAGAGAGAGATTTTAAATTTTGGTTGTGCTATTCACTGAATTTAGATTTTCTTTAAAGAAGCTCTTGAAATGTATATATTGGATTGTTTTTGGAAGGAATGGGATTATAATCTCGAAATTTTAGTCGCTGTATGTGGGTTAAGTCCCAGAGCCTCTATGGGATATATATATGAATGTTAGTGCCATCCGTAGTATACCACTACATACATACATACATACATACATACATACATACATACATACATACATACATACATACATACATACATACATACATACATACATACATACATATTGTCTGAAAATCTAGAAAAATTGTGTGTTGACAAATTTGATATAGATGTGAAAATTAGTCTTGTATTATAAAGTCACTGTATGCTTGAACAATCATTAAATGAAAAATAGAGTGTTAATTTTAATTAACGATCATAAAATCTAATTGCACTATTTTAAGTACTTTTAAGATTGAATCCCTATTTTCAAATTAAAATATAATTTTTTGAGGGGATAAAATAACCCAGATATTTGTAAGGCAAGGAAAGCCTATTTAATCTTTTGTAAAGAAAATTGATATGCTATATAGTTATTGCCTTTATCAGTTATCATCTCTAACACTATATCTATTACAGCAATGTCAGTACTGTGAAAAATTCATCATATTATAACAGCAAATGCCTCTCCGACCAGAATACTTCATTACCTGTGCCTCTCCACATAAATGGAACATATGCGACTCAACAAAGGACAAATATCCTTTCATGTCCAGTAGTTGAATATGAAACATCAACATTTACATCTACCATCATATCTCAGGTACGTCGTCCATAACCTGGAAAGGTTTTTAAGAATCGATAGCTCTTACCAGAATACTTTCCATATATATATGTAGTACTTCTCAGATGACAGAAAATGCTCTTATGTATATATAGCACAGACTAGATGAATAGTTGAAAATTGTGTCATGCTTAGTATCTCAGAGTTATACAGTTTTGGGAATTAAACAGTGATGGAACCTCACTTGCAAAATTTGAAGTTTCTATTACAGTTGGCAGAGTCGAAGAGAACAATATTTTTCGGCTAGTTTAAATCCCTTTTGCAGTGGGATCTGGTGTGCGAGCGTGCTGGTATGAGACCCATTTTCCAGACCCTCTTCACCCTTGGGGGAATTGTGGGCGGCACTGTGGGAGGCTATGTGGGAGACAGGTACCATCACCCACACTATAAATACTGCATGCTGGAATGTTCCTTCCTTAATGCTTATTTCCCTTGCCAGACTAATTGTTGCCTTTAATTTATTTTATTTGTTTCTTGTTAGTGCTCTTTTTCTTAATATGTCACTGTTTAGATTGTCTATTATCAACTTTTCTTCACGTGGTTTATTTCCAGAGAGAAGTCTTCCTCCTGTAATGCAATGATATGCACACAGTGATGCTTGTGTTTTTCATATAAAAGAAATCTGTAGCACATCTGATTATTTCTCGAAAATGTTATCTCTAACCTAAATACTTTTAAATATTTATCACTGAAATGCTGGTTTTTGACACAAGTAATTTGTATGCATTCATTATTTGGCATGAAATGTGGTTTGTAAACTTTTATATGCATTGTTTGAAAGTCACTGAAACTTTTGTCGTATTCTTTTTCTGTACTTGATATTTTATTTCTTGGTATTTTATTTTCTTCCTAATCAGATGGGGTCGTGGACGAGCTGTTCAGATTGGGTGCACAGTCAATATCTTGGTGGTAGCGGGCATTATATTAATACCTCTTTACCCAATTGTGCTGATTTTACGGCTTGTAGCTGGCTGTACAGTCATGGGTATGCTTGTTCCAGCTTGGAGTCTTGGTATGTAATCGTTTTATATATTGTCTCAGCAGTTTATAAACATTGTATTTGTGTGCATTTGTCATATGTTAAGATAAAAGTCAATTGAGAGGCATTAACTTAAGTTTTCAGCCTAGAACTAGCCAGAGAAACCAATTATTAATATTTTCCTTCAAGTTTTGTTTGCTATATTATGATTATAACTTTACAGAATATCACTCCAAGTTACAGGAACCTTAGTCCACCGTTATATAAAAAAAAGATTTTTATAAACATTGAATACGATATTAGTGTCAGCATTTAAGTTGTAAAAATGTTAAATTAATATGATTTCCTTCATTTAGGATGTGAATATCCATCAGATAATATCCTAGATATAATAACAAGATGAAACGATCAATTTTCATAGCCTTTTACAGCATACAGAGAGGCGCGAGAGTTCTGCTTTATAATGCACTGAAAAAAATATGTTATTCTCTCATCTTGAATATGGCTGCCCATTGCACAGACAATAATACAGGACTGTACAACTTTGACATATACTCTATTACGTTCTCTTGTTACTCCGCAGTTCTTGAGTCAACTCCAGCTCGACTCCGTAGCAGGGTAGGAATGCTTCTGGGTCTTCCATTCTCGGCTAGTACAATCAGTATGGCTGCCTTAGGCTACTTTATTAGGGCTTGGAAGTACTTGCTCCTCGCCTGTACTTCACCCATCCTTATATTGCTACCTTTGTCATTGTGAGTCTTTAAAGCATCTATTTTGAAATATCTATAATATTTCATTCTCATGTGATTTGATTATGCTAGTGTCATCACTGTAGAAAAAGAAATATGTCACGTAATATCCATTTGATTTTGGAAATTGAAAATTTATGAGAGAACGTATCACCTCTTCTAATGGGATTGGTTTTGGCATATATTACTCTCTAGGTATGATAGAAATAGCTTTAATTATGCTTAGATCTGTTCATTAGGAAGTCTTAAGAAAGAATATACATTACTGAAAACGAAGTTTGTCATACTTATAGAATAATAAACAGATATGTTGTTCCGGTTTTACGTCACGGACTCCCTTTTCAACTAAGGGCTAGGATGGTTGCCTTCTTGCGAAGGACTTGTTTTGGCAGATGTAATCCTTACCCTGAGTGCATGCCCTTGCTACCCTCAGACCGTGACGGGGCGCGAACTCTCGACCTGACGCCTCAGAGTCGAGGACGCTACCGCTTGAGCCACGGTGGAGCATCTAGAATAATAAACAGATATATAGTCATAATTTTAATATTTGATATTCTGAACATTATTGTCTGATTTTTGGAAATGAACGTACTGTACAGCCTCCATGTAAATGGTTCACTGTAATGTGTTAATTCTATAATATGCTCAACAGTATTGCTGACGAATCTCCTCGTTGGTTGCTACAACGAGGGCGCATAGATGATGCTACAAGAATTCTGCGAAAAGCTGTTAAGCTGCACGATGCTCACTTGCCAGTGCCTTTAACCATCACAGTTGAAAAACTCGCTCAGGTACGTTGTGTTACTTATTGATAAGTATGAGAACAGTTTTTTTTAAAAGGCTTTTAACTGCATGTTTGTGCATATTGTAAGAGTCAACTAAAAGGGATAGAGGACTGCAGGGCTGTCAGTCCCATCCTAGTTGAATTTTTTTCCTCATACCAAACGACAGCTGATGGAAGAGTGAGGATGGACAAGGTATTATGAAACCATGATGTTCTACGTTTTTATAACGCAGTTACGGCTTCCCTCTTGGCTTCAGTGGGATATTTTATAATTTTGAAAAAATACTTTGTCTTCCGTTAAGTTTTTAATAGAGAAGACCTGGATATAATTTTTTTAAATTTCTTATTGTTTTATCTTCTGTTAGGCAATTAACAGAGAAAGCCATGGTCCTGTAGGTGAGGTATCGGCTCTAACTCCAATTGTGGAAGCTCTCAGACAGATCTGGTCTTACCTGCGCTCTCCTGCCATGAGAATTATTATCCTCGTCACTCCTATAATATGGTTCCTCCAAAGTTGCCTTTACTTAGGTGTAGTGATCAATGCCAATAACTTCACTAGGTAAATATGAGACCAGTTTGCCTTTGTTATTTTAACATTGTAATTATGCCATATTGCTTCACTATTCATACTGCATATAAGCTTAGACCTTATGGTATCAAATGTTTTTTTTTTCATGTTTTTTGGGAGACAGTACAGATCCCTTCCTTTATCTGGCTCTTTCTGGGATAATGGAAGGGTCTGCTATACTAGCACTCACACCCCTGACCACTCGAATAGGGAGAAGGGTCATAGTTTGGGCAGGACTGACTCTTGGGGGATTCTTCCTACTACTTGAGCTACTTGTCCCCATCAGTGAGTTGCAACACTCATTTTGTGTTTATGTCTTCTTATATTAGCACACTTAACAGTATAGCCTCTGTTCATACTTTTTTGTCTATTTTTCTTCAATCCAGCAAAAATTTTCTAATGACTAATAGTTATGTTATGCTGAATATAACAGAAAAGTTAATATTTAGGTGTTTTATATTTTGCCAGTTGTAAGCAAAAATGTTTAATGAATCTACTAAGATTATTTTGATGAATTATACCTTTTTAATAATTATGTTTGTGACATTTTTTCCAGGTTACTACTGGGCCAAGTGGGTCTTAGTGATGATGGGCTTTCTCTTAGTAGCTGGATCATATCAGGTATATAATTTATTGTTTAAAAATATATTATGGCATAGAAAGATACTTATACAAATATTTGAACATCGATCTGCTTTAGTTGATCAAGTACTTCATTTGTTTTTCTTTAGTTAGGAATAAAGCAAGTGCTTGAGCATATGCATATGCTTCAGTCCTTTATCTAAGCTATGTGTTCACATTCTTGTTAGAGTTATACACAAATTAATACGTGTAATAAATAAATAAATAAACAAGTAAATAAATAAATAAATAAATAAACACACACACACACACACACACACACACACACACACACACACACACACACACACACACACACACACACACACACACACACAGGAAGCTGCAATCAATGGCTAGAATAGGTGGAAATGTCTTGGAATGGATAAAAACTTAGAAGGAAGGGAACAGAGGGTTAGAGTAAGACACTCAGTGTCTGAATGGAGAAGAGTTAGTAGTGGAGTTCCACAGGGTTCAGTTTTAGGGCCACTTTTGTTCATTGTATATGTAAATGACCTACCAGAGTCTGTAAATTCATTCATGAATATGTTTGCAGATGATGCAAAGATTGTGAAGAAAGTAAAAAACGAGAACAATGGTAGAGAACTTCAGGAGGATCTAAATAATCTGCATGAGTGGTCAGAAAAGTGGCCAATGAAATTCAATACCTCAAAATGTAAGGTAATGAGAATGGGTACAAGTGCAAGAAGGCCCAAGCTTGACTACTCGGTGGCTGGAGTACAACTTCAAGAGACAGAAAATGAGAGAGATCTAGGAGTAAACATACTGGCAGATTTGTCTCCAGAAATACATATAAATGGCGTAGTAAGGGCAGCATATGCATTCTTATCAAATGTAAGGGTAGCCTTCAGGCACATGGACAAGGAAATGTTCAGAAATATTTATGTAACCTATGTGAGGCCAAAACTCGAATATGCAGCCCCCTTTTGGAATCCGCACTTGAAAAAGCACATAGCTAAGCTTGAAAAAGTTCAAAGACATGCCACGAAACTGGTGCCAGAAATACGCAATCTCGGTTATGATGAGAGGCTGAGGGAATTAGACTTGCCATCACTCGAAGCTAGAAGAGTAAGGGGGGATATGGTGACAGTCTTTAAATTCCTTCATGGTTATGATAGAGTGGATAGGGATCGATATTTCGATATGGCTGGCTCTAGAACTAGAGGTCATAGTTTGAAGCTTCGTAAGAAAATTTCTTTGCAGGATGTAAGGAAATACTTTTTCAGTGTAAGAGTAGTTGATAATTGGAATTGGCTAAGCGAGGAGGTAGTTAATGCTATCTCAATCCATAGTTTTAAGGACAGGTACGATAAGTATCACTAAGTCTAAAATGGAACCGATGAGGAGACGGGAAGATACGAGCTTTGGGCTCTTTCCCGTAAACACAATTAGGTAATCACAATTAGGTAATCACACACACAGGATGTAAGGAAATACTTTTTCAGTGTAAGAGTAATTGATAATTGGAATTGGCTAAGCGAGGAGGTAGTTAATGCTATCTCAATCCATAGTTTTAAGGACAGGTATGATAAGTATCACTAAGTCTAAAATGGAACCGATGAGGAGACGGGAAGATACGAGCTTTGGGCTCTTTCCCGTAAACACAATTAGGTAATCACAATTAGGTAATCACACACACACACACACACACACACACACACACACACACATATATATATATATATATATATATATATATATATATATATATATATATATATATAATAATAATAATAATAATAATAATAATAATAATAATAAAGTTACTGCATTCATACACATCTCCCTTACCTTTGTATAGGGGCACTATACTAGCAATTACCCATTCCACTGGCACCATTGACAACATAAGGCATATATTAAACACTTTCACCAACCATTCCAGTGCAGTCACACCCCCTTCTTTCAACATCTCCGCTTTCACACCATCCATTCCAGGTGTTTTACCTACGTTTGCTTCATACAATGCCCTTTTCACCTCCTCTCTTGTAATCTCTCTCTCATTTTCATCTCCCATTACTGGCACTTGAACACCCCCCACTTACACTATTGCTACCTCTCTATCTTCCTCAATATTCAGCAAGCACTCAAAATATTCTGCCCATCATTTCCTTGCACCGTTCCCTCTTAACATCTGTCCATTCACATGTTTCACTGTCTATTCCGTCCTCGATCCACCCTTCCTTACTCTCTTCACTTCTTTCCAAAACTTCTTTTTATTTTCCTCATATAATCTACTAAAATCCTGTCCCCACCTAACATTTGCCAAACTCTTCTCTTCCTCTACCTTCCTTTTGGTTTCCACAGTTTTCTCCCTATATCTTTCATCCTTCTCCCTACTGTTACACTGCAGCCATTCCTCAAAAGCCCTCTTTTTCTCTTCCACCTTCATTTTCACCCCTTCATGCCCCTCCTCATGCCACCTCCAACAAACCTCTTTCCACACACATCACTTGCATGTCTCACAAAACATTCTTTCATCAACCCCCATTCCTCCTCTAACTCCCCAACTTCTCTTTCTTTCACCCTGTCATATGCTACCAACACATAATCCATCAATGCTCTTTCTTTCACTCTTCCATTTGCCACTTTCATCCATGTATACTTATCTATTAATTTCTTCTTGAAAAAACTATTGCCTATCACCAACTTTTGCTCCACACACATATCTACAAGTCCTCACTACTCTCATTCCCACCTGGTACCCCATACTTTCCTACAACACCTTCTACCTCTCCGTCACCCACTCTAGCATTCAAGTCACCCAACACAACTACATAGTTCCTTCTACTAAGACCATCCACACACCCAGTTAACTCATTCCAGAATTCATCCCGCTCTTCCTCACTTCTCTCACATCCTGGCCCCTATGCACTAACAAAAGCCAAAAATTCCCTTCCTATCCTAGCCCTCACCCACATCAGCCTAGATGACATTTCTGTCCATTCCACTTACCTTATTTACCATCCATTCACTCAGCAATAATGCCACACCTTCTCTCGCTCTCCCCCTTTCAACCCCAGACACCCTACCTGTCACATTACCAAATGCCACCTCTCCTTTTCCTTTTATCTTCGTCTCACACATTGCCAATACATCCATCCTCCTCCTACCAAACATATATTTTTTGCTCTCTATCGTACTACAACCACGCACATTTAGACATCCCAAAACTAGAGTTTGGGAAGAAGTTATTCTCCCCTCTACTCCCCTTCTTCTTTGACGTCTCACAGGAAGTTAATACAAGGGGGGGATTCCCAGTCCCCTCACCCCATCTACTTTTAGTCGCCTCTTATGACAAGCAGGGAATACGTTTGGGCTATTCTTTGATGTTGTGGCCGCCACCACACATTAGTATATTTTTTTTTGTTTTACTCTCTCTCTCTTCCAAATGATGCCGTATCCCATTGCCACTCCTAAGGGTGACCTCATGTTTTAAAGTAGATTTTGAGGTAACACTCTTGTGCATATTCTGCTTGGCATTCCTTTTACCATTATGGATAGGGGAATTGCGTGCTACCCATTCCCATACCCTCATATGTAGCTGTTTACAATGTCCAGGGGATTGAACTGTACAATTATTTCATCCTCTTCGTTAGGGTTATCCCTTTTAGTTGCCTGCTATGAGAGAAGGAATGTCAACGTGGAATTTGTTTACTTTTGTAATGTTAGTGTTGTAATTTTGTATGAAATTAAACCTGGGATAAATATTACTAAAGAGAAACCATTCTCATTTGGAAGAGCCTTTACTTCATGATACAAAAAAAAATGTATTTTTTGTTATGCCAGAGTTTTGAGTCATCATTAGACAAGGACACATTTGAATTGTTTAAGGTTGTCTTTTCTTTCACAGGTGAATTACATGTATGCCCCTGAACTATTCCCTACTGAGGCTCGAGCAAGAGGCTTTGCATTCGTAACAGTAATGGGAAGCATTGGATTCTCATGTGCTCCTCTTATCACAGATGTCTTGGTAAATACTTGGTTTTATGCATTTTAAGGCTCTCTCTCTCTCTCTCTCTCTCTCTCTCTCTCTCTCTCTCTCTCTCTCTCTCTCTCTCTCTCTCTCTCTCTCTCTCTCTCAAAACTCATATGATTTAAAGAGTATCTAAAATCTTCATTTCTATTTTTTTCTATTCTCTTATAAGGAAGTAAATATTATTTATAGAAAAAAGCATTTCTATTTGTGTGTTTCATGATAGCAGACTCCCAAGTCACCAGATGTGTTGAGTGTAGTGTTGGATTTTGTTTATTCCCTTATATCACCAATATCACCAGTATTTTTATAACTTAGGTTTTCCAACAGTTCTTAGTATGTTGTGAACGTGTACTATTTATGACCTAAAATTCAGTATTAGAAAAACTCCTGAGGATATATTGCATGATTACTTACTACACCCTTAATAATGGAAGATCTGTTTTGCTTATGTAACAGTGAGAAGAAAAAATTTACTACTGTTTATATATTTTCAGTCTCAGTACACTTGGTGGGCAGTTGGTGTTGCCTTTGGGTCGTCTGGTATATTGGGTGGTCTTTTGGTACCTCTGCTTCCAGAAACACGAAACAAGCCCCTTCCAGAGACGCTCCAAGATGTCGAAGACAGACGTAAATTGGAAATGCTGAAAGCTATGAACAAAAAGAACGAAAAAAAGAAAAGATCAAGAGAGGGTGAATATGCGAGACAACACCAATACTACATTGATGACGATTTAGGGACAGAACTCAGCGATATTTCCTCTGTCACAACTAGAGACCATCCTACCATTGTATCTAATGATAGCGGTGACATTCCTACCATTTCTCAGGGAATTAGGTTATAGTTAATATTTGATTTAGTTGAGAACTATTATTTACAATTTACGAGCACACATACCAAGAGATGAGGAGATGCGTCTTGAATATAAAGCTCTTCCTGTAAAAGATGTACAGAAATTACTCTTTCCCAACACGCATGGACTAAGAGATGTAGAATCACGAGCATAAAGCTCTTCCCGTTAACAAAGATATGTAATTTCTCTCTCTCTCTCTCTCTCTCTCTCTCTCTCTCTCTCTCTCTCTCTCTCTCTCTCTCTTTACTTATTTGTATTTACCTCATTGTTGTCACAGGAGAGAGCACTAGGCTCGTAACTCTTCGTTTCCTGGTCGGTATCCTTTCACTAACACACACTCATCGTATCTATCCCTAAAACTAGGAATGCATTTAGCATTCACTGTTGCTCACTTAGCAAATTTGCGCTCGTGTGTATGTGTAGCCTAATGAACCGGGTAAATATACTGTTTATTGTGTTTGCTGAGAGATTATATAGTAAACAAGAATAATTACCTGTTTTTGTATGTACTCCATTAGTCATCATATATGAAAATATTTTGCAAAGTATGCATTATATCTCTATATTTTGTGGTGGGAGATATAGAATTTAACTTTGTATGCCCTGTTTGTTTTAAGAGACAACTAAAAGGGATAAACTGGTAACAGAGGTGAGGACAGTGTGATACTTTGGTATGCTTTGTCAGAGAAGGCAACTTCTCTCCCTTGATTTTATTTATTTCTTCGAAAAATTAATGAGAGAGGAGAGGATGTGCAGGGTAAATGAATTCTGTTATGATCTGAGTCCAGCCTTTTATGACATCAGCGGAAGTTAACATTAATTTTATGAAATTATTTCTTGTTTTCATTTTTCTGGGAATGCGCAAGAAACTGATGCTGATATATATAGTCTGAACCATCAAAGACAGGTCACACAGGTAATTTAAAAGTTATTAAATTTTCTCTTGGAGTTTGAAGACTGACCAAGCATCGTAAAAATGGAAAGATTGATGTGTTGCATTATTGACAGATGGAAACTATTTGTATTTCATATTAAGAAAGGGTAATTGAAGAATGAATTTCTTTTGCCACTAAATGGCTTAAGAATAGGTTGCTATAGCCAGCAGCATGTGTTCTAGTTCTCCACATCCCCTCATTTTATTTCTCATTTTTACTCCCTGGTAGGTTCTTCATCCAATCAGTGGGATCATTGACATATTCCTTAAATGTTACCAAGTTCGTAGCCTAAATTTTAATCCGGCTATTGTTCCTTGAGTTTTACGAGCAAATGAAATTTTCGCTCTGTTAGCAGATTTAATGTCTTTGCATTAAAGGAGAGATATAATTCCCTCTGATTTCCTCAGAAGACAAACATGTAGAAGACGCGTATTGAAAGAAATTATACACTGGGTGTGAAGGAGTGTTGAACACCCTATTAAAATAGGGCGCTTAGAGATTCTATGACCTTAGACTTTTAATTAAAACTAAGAGGCAAGATGCTTTTTAACTGAGAGCAGATGTATGGTTATGGACCAATAAACAGTAGTACAACATTAAGCATGGTTCCGGGAAATAAAGAAAAATCTCATTATATCAAAATCTCTTTGACTTATATGATGGTATTTATTATTCTGCATTATTTATGAAGACGGACAATAGAATAATGTTTTTGAAGCAAAAATTCTCACATATAGGCATTTTGGGAAAAATTACGTCCTAATGTTGAATGTCTTAGTAAACTTAAACATTTCCGGTCTGGTTAGTTGATCTAGTTTACAAAGAAAAATGAGTGTCAGATGACAAGAGCGACTTGAAAGAAGAAAATTGCGCAGTTGAGGCAACAATATAACACTATAGAGGATTCTCTACACAACTAAATATAACTGAATAAGAAAAAACAGGTAAGGGAGAGCATATACCTGTAGGCATCTGTTACCAGCCAACAAGAGATCAAAAGTCACTCAGGATTAAGAAAGATGACTGGGTTAATTTTCTTACTACCTTGCTGCCGTATTAAAAGTGATTGATTCCCTTTTTTGTGTTCTGTAAATCCGCATATTGTGAAAGATTTCTAGATGCCATGCATATACACCCAATGCTTTCACAATGTTCCAAAATTTCATTTTATTTGTAGTATTAGTCTTTTTCCCAATATTATAATAACTTGAAGTCGTAGAGTTATATCTCACCAGGATACCACCAGTGCCATATTATTGTTCTTAATTAATTAATCTGGTAGCGTGGTAGGTGATAACAGATGTGCATCGTCTGATTACATGAGTTTATTTAGTTCTACACTTATTCTACATCTCAAAACTCCCCGTCCCCTTAAGGTAAAATTCTAAGATCATATTCGTGGCCCGGAAATATTCTAACTGAGACTCTCCATTTCTAACTGCCTTTTACTTTCTTGTATGACCAAGATGGCAAGGCGTGGTAGGCTTGGACAGCCTTGCCAATAGGCTTCCAGAGAAAAGGGAGTGCCCTTAATTTTGTGTGGTGTTAGAGGTGTGGCTATAAGAAGGCCAATCGTAAACAAGGAGGGCCTATATGTGTATATTCACAGGTGCATGTAAATACACATACATGTAGATATTTGTTTTCTGCTTTCGTGGGAATGACTTGAACTTTGTTACAATTTTGACCTCTATCGGCAACTGGCGCCTACGTGTTAGAGGCGTATGGGCCGAACCATATATCTTGTTGTCATTTCTCTGTAAACACACATCCTGCCCAGGAAACCCACCACTGGGAAATATCAGCTACGCCACTTTACTCCCCTGACACCACATGGGCTATGTTACAGGTATACAATACTTCTTATATATAGTACTTTTATACGACATCTTGACCTATGTTTCCTCCTATAACTAATATCTACTTTCTGTTTATACATCTATATTCCTTATCTTGAGCAATCCTTGTTGATATTCTTGTCTCTTCTATACTAATTTCTTCATTTCATGCTCATTATTTGTATTATTCCCATTCATAACAATTATTTTATGAACCTTTTCGTTTGTAATCGTTTATTTAATAAGCCATTTACTTTGTAATTATTTTTTTTAATTGACCCTTCGTAATTTTTTTAATAACCTTTTACTTTATCATTATTTTATGCCCGTTTAGTTTGTAATAATTTTGTGAATAAGATGCAGTACTATTCAGGTACTTATATTACTATTTACATATATTTTTTGTATGTGTCCAGCACAAAGGTAATTACGAGGAGTGCTTAAAACTCTTGTTGTCCATTGTTATTTATTTAGGAAGAGAAGGGAAAATACAAAATCAGGAAGCTGTAAGTTAAATGAGGGAAGAAAGGAGGGAGAGAGATAGAAATTTTGCTTTAGGCTTCATCCAGACAAATATGGAGAGAAAGTAAATTATGCTTCAGAATTCATCCAGACAAAGAGGTGATAAAGTAAATGGGCGGAAACCAAGGGATAGAGTCTTAATAATAGCACTGTACACAAATACGTACAGGGTGGTTAGTCAGACAGTAGAATTAAAGAATAGCTTAGCGTACACGACAATAAGGCAGATATAATTGCAATTACAGAGACAAAACTAAATGAATACAGTATATACGGCTTTATAGTTTTTCCAAAAGGCTACACAATAATGAAAACTGAGAGGACTGGTATAGGGATAGTTGAAGAGATAAATATTGTTAAAGGAAGTAATTTCAAGGAGTTTCTTGTTACTTGCATGAAGTAGGTTGAAGAAAGCATTATAATAGCCACAGTATATAACTCACCAAAGAATCAACAAAAACTATAGAGGTATATGAGAAAAATCATACGGATACCTTTGAGGATATGAAATAACTTGCTAGCATTACATATGAGAGATTGTGTAGGATATTAAATATGAAAAATTTCAGTCACAGAGAAATAACCTGAAATAGTCAATACCCGCACAGTGAAGAGGATCCTTTTATGCAAAAATTCTGGATTGTATGCAACTCTATTTTTCACCAACATATACTGGAACCAACAAATGCGAGAGGAGGAGACGAAGCATCACTGCTTGATCTATTGTATTCACGGGTAATGTTTTGGGGATCGGTGAAATGAAGTATGAGCCACTAGTTAGAAGTAGTGACCACGTGTTGAAGAAGTATATCATTAAGGATGTTCTGCCTAGGAGTAGGGAGACCAAGAAGAATGTAAGGAAAAGCTATCCAAAAGAAGATTACAATAATATTAATGATCATTTTGCAGGTGTTATCTGGGGTGGGGAGCATTTTCAAGAACAATTCTGTATAGCTGGATTAAATATGAGAGAATGGTTAGCTGTTGCATATCATAAACCCAGAATAGTAATTATAAATGCCAGATGTTAAAGTAAAACTGCTTGGCAGTATTATAAACAAACAAGAAATCAGTACCTAAAAAGAGAAAATATATATATAGGACATGTGAAACGGATATTATTAGGAGAGCTTAGGACAAATTTCAATGTTGTAAAGGGCTGAAGGAAACATTACAGAAATAGATAAAGAGATCTGCAAAAGACTTGGACAAGGCATGTTAATCATTATTTACAGAAGAGAATATTGCACCTCTTCATATTGCAGATATGAGAGAATAGGGTCAGTATTAAGTATTAAGTATTAAGTAAGCAAAACGTGATGGAATTAGATGCTCATAAAGCTATGAGACTGATGATATATCCTCTAATGTCCTGGATATATTATTGCACCATTATCTGTAGCACTCTCTATGGTATTTCAAGTCACTGGAATCGGGAGAGATTCCAAGATGCTGGGAACAAGTAAATGTGGTACCTATCTTGAAAGGGGAAGGGAAAACAAATCTTGGCACGATTGGCTAATTTCATTGATTAGCATTTTCTTATAATGTGTTATTTTTAATGAGGGATGTTCAGTAATACCCTTCGTAAAGTACACAGTATGTATTTTTACGTACCTCCGGTTCGAATCAAAACAACATAATGAGCAAAGCCAAAACAATAATATGCAAAGTAAAAAAATATAAGTACTTAAATTAACTTAACATAGCTGAATTATATGATCTGTTTTAAAAACAAAAGCTGATTATAGAAACTTTCTCGATAATTCTAGGTCTGTGTAAAACATAGGATAATAACAATCAATCATAATTATACAAATAAAAAGTTTGTAATAACAAATCTAAATTCCCACAAGCATCGTTTGTACAGTTTTGGAAAAAAATCCTGAGAAAACACGTTTCACTTGGAGCCCTTCGATTCTTTCTCACTGAATCAACATGGCACCAGAGAAAGCAATTCTATGCTAACATACCTACTAGAATTCTATGATTAGATAACCCTAATCTAGCAAGAAGGAAAGGGCTGAGCAGATTGCATGTTCTTAGCTTTTCAAAACACATTTAATACAGTCCCACATAGGAAGAACATTAACAAGCTGCAAATAACGGCAAGAATAAGTGCAAATATCATGCAGAGGATAAAAAAAATTATTTATAAGGAGGAAAGTAGAGGGTCAAAGTAAGACAGGCAGTGTATGACAGGAGAAAGGTTAGCAGTGGGGTTCTTCAGGGATCAGGTTTACGACCACTTCTGCTTCTTACATATATATATGTAAATGATCTGCCGGAGTCTGCAAATTAATTTTTAGATATATTTGTAGATGATGAGTAGTCACCGTGGCTCAATCGGTAGCGTCCGCGACTCTGAGGCGTCAGGTCGAGGGTTCGCGCCCCGTCACGGTCTAGGGCATGCACTCAGGGTAAGGATTACATCTGCCAAAACAAGTCCTTCACAAGAAGGCAACCGTCCTAGCCCTTGGTTGAAAAGGGAGTCCGTGACGTAAAGCCGGAACAACGACCATTTGTAGATAATGCAATAATTGTGAAGAAATGAAAGATAGAAACACTGGGAGAGACCTTCAGAGAGACCTAATAAATAATCTGCATGATTGGTCAGCAAAATGGCTAATGAGATTCAGTGCTTCAAAATGCAATGTAATGAAATTGAGCAAAGACTGCAATATAGCTCATGTTTGGGTATTCACTAGCAAAAAAAGAAACTTCAAGAATCTGCAAATAAAAGAGATATAGGGTTGAATGTCGTGGCAGGTTAGTCTGCGTAAATTCATATATCTCGTATATTATAGGCAGCTTGTTTTTTCATTGCAATCATTATGACTTATATAAAGCGTAAACTTGAATATGCTACACCCTTCTGGAATTTGCACTTAAATAATCATAAATAAATGAGAAGTTATAAGGAAAGGATGTAGGAGTTACTCTTACCACAGCCTGAAACTAGGATGAAGAGGGAGGATAAGGTAACAGCTTTTAAATGCTTTATGATTTTGACGGCCTGGATGTGGGTGGCTTTAGAACTAGAGGTCATTGTTTGAAGCTTCATAAGAAAAATTCTTAACAAAATAGAGGGAAGTACTTTTATTTGTTTGAAAGAATAGTTGATGGTCGGAATTCGTTAAGCAAGGAAATTGTAACTCCTACATGCTTTTATACTTTTAAGGAAAGTTTAATAGGAGTTTGTTAAAGAAAATAAACCAACCAGGAAATGGGGAGGTATGAGCTTAGGGCTCTTCCCCTTGAACACAATTGAGTAAATCTCACCACTTAACGGCGGCTTTTATTCATTAACATAGATATTTTATATAGAAATATACCGATGTAATGGAGAGTTTGCTTGAAACATCTTCACAAGCTTTTTATTTGTCTTTGAATGTTTTAATATTGTGCTCCAGGTCTCGGAACTGAAATCCTCACCAGCATTGAGGGAAGAAGTAGTAAATGAACTTTGCTGTCATATATTATATACTGTACTCAGCATGAAGTTTCTAGAAAAGGATATTCTAAAAAACAGATATATATGTCATCATATGAAATTAATATCTTTACATCTTTATTATTTACAGATAAATAATTTATGACTGTGTATATTTTTCATATAATGGATAGCCTTTAAAACATTTTTTGTAACTATAATATAAATTTATGGATATATCTGATCCGTATTCCTTCATATATATATATATATATATATATATATATATATATATATATATATATATATATATATATATATATATATATATATATATATATATATAATTAAATCTAGTTTAGCTATAAAGAAAATTACATAGTTGGCAACAGTGCTATTTGTAAACAAATAATGGAGGAAGAGAGAAAGCCTCTCTCTGAGGAGGACAAACTAATCCGCAAATTAAGAAAGAAATTGAGACAAATTGAAAATCTGGAATTAAGTGACAGAGAACTGAATGAAAATGAATTATATAAAGTAATTTATTTTATTAGCGTATTACAGTAGAGGTTTTCATAATCTTTTTGAACATGTCACGGTAGGGTGATCTTTGGATGTTTCTTGCAAGTCTATACTTATCACACAATTATCATCCATTGTATGGGTACACACTAGCAGGGAGGTCTGCCCATCTCATTTATCAATTTTCCTCCCTAGTCTTCCTATTATATTTCCTCCCTCTTCAGTGATGACAACTCTTCCTTTCCTATCCTATTCCTAATGTAGAATGAATTGGGATGATTGATGGGGTGGTTAAAAAAGATCTACCGGAATTTGATTTAATCTTATGTTTAAAATACAGCCTTTTCTGATATATATTTTTTCAGGAAGTAGCAATATTATGGGTATATGTTTGCCTTTACCCCCAATTAGGAAAACATCTCATGATTTTTTTTATTGTATTAGATTAGGTAAGGTTAGATCGCCCGCAGTTAAAAAACGGGTCGATAATTGGGTATATGTTTACTTTCATACTCTCATTGAGTTAAAAGATAATCCTAAACATTGCAAAATCATTTACATCGACAACAAAATTATAATATCAAGTATCTACTTAGTACTTAACTGATAGCAAGCTAATTTAAGTAACCCAGCCCAACCAAACCTAATATTTCATTCACTTTATCAACATTATTTCCTTGCTAGGGTTAGGAAAGCAAACCTATAATAAGAACTGAAATTATTGTTATATAATATCAATGTTTTGTGTTTTCAATTGGCTTTGCGGGAACTGGGAGTGTGAAAGTAAACACAACTTATTTTCACATTATTACAAAGGGTGAGGACGTAATAAAGTAGGTGTTGGTGTCTCTAGGCAATTTTTTTGGGTTGATCTTTATTCAGTATTTTTTATTTTTTTTTTTAATAATGATGCTTAAATATGTAGTTTTAATTAGTACATGAAATATTAATCAGTAGCAGACAGTGTTTATTTTTAAAAACCTGAATTCACTTATAAATACTATACTACTATGCATGCCCCAAGTGAAGATCAATAAGTATATAATGATGTCTAAATATCTGAAAATGATTAGTACTTAAAATATTTTATGGAAAACAGTAATAAGTCGCAGATGCAATGACTGTTAGTGTTTAGACTGCCAGTCATTTTAGTTCACTTGGTGAGACATAACCAAAGCTTCTATATTTACTTTATATGGCACTGAAAGATTGAAATAATTTAAGTACCAATTATTATCAGGTATTTAGAGATCATTATATGATAAAAAAAAACATATCTCACAATTATATTGCAATTAACATGGTCTTCACCAGTCGTCTCCTTAGGAAATTAATGCCTGTCAAGTGCTTTCGAGTTTGCTTAACAAATAAATTCTGCTATCAACAATAAATATTTTAAACACTAGTTATTTGTACATTCAAACATCAGTATTAGTGAAAAACACAAGTTAACTCATCTCAACCCTATCCTATATCTAGCCATTTGCTTTCGAAATAGTTCCTAAATGCTATTGGCATTTAGTATGTGTTGTTTCATTTTGGTGCTTTTGACTCTATATCTACCAGACGACCAGTTTTTAAAGTTCCATTCTACCCAAAAAATCAAAGTCACACCTGTAATATTACAGGTTTGCAGAAGCACTTTTTCCATTAAAGATATATAACACAATTATAATACTACATATGTTTGTGTATATTATAATCAGTATTTTATTTCCTTCGTTTTTCATCAGGAAACTTGCTTATACTCAAGGATAACCTTGCTTATGAGTGTACACACTATCAACAAACCAATCTGCTCACATATTCTGCTAAAGCCAGCAGGGTGGCCACAACTGAGCAAAATATGGAAGCAGCTGGGGTTTATCATGTCCTTTTCATCCTCACGCCTTCCATTAGCTAATTTGCTGTAAGGAAAAATAGTTCAGGGCAGCTGGGATAGCCAGCCCATTGCTTACCCTTTCCGTTTAGTCGGCTTTTAAGACATACAGAGAATAAAAGGTGGAATTCTTACCAGCCTACCTCCAGGAAGATCTACAGTATTTAAATCATATATAACATGAAAAAGAGACTCTCTGATGAGTTATCATATCAAACCATCAGTGAAAAGGAAGGATTAAAGCATTCTGAAATCCTGAAAACTCCAAGACTCCATTAAGATCCCAATAATAATTTTTTTTCGTAATAATGATATAGAATATGCAAATTGATAAAATGGGTAAGAGTGAGGGTAAATAAATGGTCCTCCTCTTATTGGTGTAATAGTTGCTGTTTATTAGATGCACAGATTAGTGGAAAGATGACTGTATTGAAAAAAGAAATAGCGTAGAATTTTACTTGTTTGTCATAACTTACCTAATTGTTGGTTAGATTAAAATTTGAACTCCTAATACAGGTATAGGTTATACTTTGATGACGTCACCAAAACGGTTGAAAGGACAAACCTACTAAACTCATTCGTAGTTGCTAACTATTTGGCAGACTGCAGCTTGCTAATTATACAGTAGACAAAATTGCATTTAAGGTAATCTGTACAGCAAAGCATTACAGTCCTGATTTAAAGGCAGATCACGGTAAAAATTAATTTGCTACAAGTACTGTATTAGGGATATCCATGGTGGTTGGAGAGAAAAAAAATCCACCATATTATTCCCTGCATATTTTAAGAGATGACTGGAGTGAAAAGCTGGCCATCCCATCTTTTCATTTTTTCTTGTCACAGTGCAGCTGAGATATGGGTTGAGAATGGTTAGGGTATGATGCAGCCTGCTGCTTCCCTACTTTTGTTGCAGTTGTGGTCATTCTCCTTGTTACTGTGGGAAATGATATGATGTTAAAGAAAGAATGACTTGTATTAAAGGATAATGTAACTTTTTGTTTTACAGGTGAACAGTAAAGGTAGTATTAGAGGGGAACTTCAAAGACTTCTCAGGGAGCAGCATTCAGAGGAACTAGATATTATGAAACGCCAAAGGTATGTTATGTTAAGCTTTGCAATATCTATATAAGTTTTTTCATTACTGTAGGCAACTGCTGTCCTTCCCATATTATGTTACTGTAGGTGTTATAGTTTTTAGAAAGAGGTACATCTAGCAGGGAAAGGGAAAATCTTTACTTTTCTCTTGCTTATTATAGATAATACAAGTAAATTACTTAGTTATCATATCACGGTAATTAACGCTAATGCTTCAGTATTATATGATGTTATTACTCTTTAAATATGTCAGTGTTTATTTTGTATATTTGGGGGGTTATTCAAATATTTAATGGAAGTAAAGAATGAGCATCTTTGAGTGTAAAGTTTTGTTGAATAAAAAAAAATCTGTTTGGTTCAAAACATTAAACTCTGTAGGTATAGAGGTTTATTTTGAGCCAAAATGAAAACTACTATTGCTGTAATTTTAACGTGGTATAGATTATAACTGAAGTGTGACTGAATAAAAAAGTAGGTATTCCATGTGTAACTTCATAATAGGAGGAGGCATTAAAACTTAGGAATTTTTACACTATGTTTTCTATGAAAATGACCATTATTTTCAGAATGTATATACCTATGTACATTTTTCATCAAAATGGTATGCTGATATAGAAAAACATTACTGCATTTTCAAGTTTTTTAGTAATTGGTGTAGTATTTACAGTATTTTGATGTTTATCAATCTATGGAGGTGAATTCTGTCCTATCAGTACATTTGTTATCCAATCTAAAATATTATAAACTATTTCTCTTACCTCTAATATAACTATTAAATCATTATCTTTAAAAAACATCTGTTAGTTGTGACAGACATCTTATTATCTCTTTCCTCCCCCGTAGGAGGCTCTTGTTATTTACCTGGTCCTCTTCAGTGTGTTGCTTTTTCCCTTTTGTATGTGAACTGAAAATGTTGTCTGTTGTGAGCTAGAAACGTAATTTTTATTTTACTGAGAGTACCTGAGTCAGCTTTTTAGTAATTTTGTAAGGATAGCACTCGAAAAGGATTATTTCTCAGGATTTTTTTTCCCAGAGTTCATCTGATGAATACTATAAGCAAAATGGGTTCATTTTTTACATGAGTAGCAGAAATTGAACCTTTAGTGTGTAAACTCGAAGTAACGGATGTGGAGCATATTGGACATGTGTGTTGCTCTCAATGTCTCCGGCTGGAAGAAGTCTTCAAGAATTGTCCACTGTGGAGTCATTTCTCAGTGTAGGAAAATTGTATTATTTTGTGTGTTGTGTTGAGTGATGAGGTAATTGTGCAGGTGACCAAAGCCTTTTCCTGTCCTTATCCCCTGTTAGGGTTTGGGTTGGTTGCCGAAATTTGTCCACTTTTGTTGCTTATATTATGTGTTGCTGGCAGTATTATTAGTTCAGTATTGTTATAATAAAGAATTAGTAAAATAGAAAATTTCTTAAATGTATGTCCTGTCATGCTTGGCTTTGCATCATACTTGAAACCTCCTCGTTCCCTTGTTCCCCTCTCTTTCTCTAGGCATGATTGAAAGTGTAAGGGTGATTGAGAATAGGTTATATGCATAGTGTTGACATCATTATTAAAGGTTGTGACTTATGCGAAATTTAGCATACACGGCCGATGGTGGAACCAATTGTTTGCATAATATGCAGGATGACTGTAATGCAAAATTGCTTCTGTACATTGAAATGGTAGTAGTATGGGTTTATAGTGTATGAATACTTTCAAAGAATAGAACTGATGTCTCTTGCATCCTAGCTCTGCCATCTCAGCAGGCTTAATGAGTATACAAATGGCTATGGCGGGATGTTTGTGGAACCAACCTCACTATGAGGTCTGGCATAAGAATAGGTGTATTGAAGCTCTTCTCAAAAATACGAAAATTAGAGAGTGAGACTATTCATATTTCTCCATACAATATAGCCGTAGTGGTAACTATAACATGTGTATTTAGTAAGTGGTGTCATTTTTGTTTTAGGTGCAGTGTGCAAGAACCAGATGCTGGTGGGAAGAAATCGAGAATAGCTGTGAATGTGAAGACAGAACTCTCTGATGATTGTCAAGAGTCATCATTTGAGGACTCTTTTACATCAAATGACCAAACTACTTTGGATGCTGGTGAAGATATATCCTCCCAAAATAAAATAAGTAACCTCCTAGAACCACGTGTGAAAGTAGAAAGAACAGCTATGGCTAATCAGTGTGATGACCGCAAAATAGAGTCCAGCAAGTTTCAGGTATCTTCTACTGAAGCTAGGGATTGCATACATGGACAAAGCAGTGGTGAAAAATTTGCGACATGCCTGTGGAACGATAGCACTTATCATGTCTACACTCTTGAGGGGCACAATGACATTGTTCTTTCTGTTGATTGTAAGGATGAGATTGTTCTTTCAGCCAGCCGAGATACAATGGTGAAAGTATGGAGCGTGGGTAGCAAAAATGAGGAACGAAGCTTAAGAGGACACACTGCAGCTGTTACAGCAGTTGTTTTCTTACCTGAGATTGTAGCTACTTCTGTGCTTAGGAAATTTGAGGGTGACGTAGATGCTATATTTCCTGTTTATAAGCACTATGATGCTGACTGCAGAGTTTTAGCAATTTCTGGCAGTTTGGATTGTACAATAAGAGTTTGGGACGTGATGTCAGGAGAAGGATTTGGATCAATTTATACTTACAATGGCATAACTGTTATGGGGTGTGGCAGTTGGGGTGCAGTGACTGGTACTGAAGGAGGGAAGTTAGAAATTTGGTGTATTGCCACTGGGCAGCGTTTAGCATTTGTTAATGCTTTTCAGCATCAAGTCACAGCTTTGTATATTGATGGAAATCAAATCTGTGCTGGCAACTGTGAAGGAAATTTTGGTATTTGGCACTTTGATTCAAATTCCAGATCTCTGAATGTAACATTTATAATGGAGCCAGAATCTCAGGCATACGTTTCCTTGCGGCAGCTGTCAGCTATGGCTTCTGAAAATGGAAGGTTTTATTTTGGAGACAGTGGCCCTAATATTAAAATTCTAGATTGGAAGAGTGGCATTGTTAGCCGTGTAGCAAATCATTTAGGAGATATTGGAATGACAGATAGTATGGCTTTATCTTCGGATGGCTATCTCCTCTCATCCTCATACTTTCTAGACACAGGTCGTTCGTCAGTGAACATTAGAGAGAGTGCTACTGGAAAATATATATGTTCAATAATTGATAATGATGAAGGTCGCTATTTAAGTATGTGTACTTCTGCTGGGAACATTGTGACTGGAGGTCACTTGCTGAAGGTTTGGGTGCAAGTTAAGAAAGGAACTAGTATCCAAAAGAGTAAAAATAAAGATTTTGTTATTATTACGCCAAAGTTTCTCAAAAAATTGAATGGCAAAGCAGTAGAATCTGCTTCTGAGGATGATGCAGATTGGGGGTCATCTACTGATGATGATAATGATGCTGATAACAGTCATGCATCTGATTCTGCTTCCAAATCTGCATATGGCTGGTGGTGTAGCATTTTGTAATGTTATATTTTCGAGTTCTTTAATGCTTTGTTTTGCAGATTTTTATGTGTTCAAATGTAGGGAACATTTTCTATTTTTCAAATTTAGCAAAAAGTTTTTCTATAGAGTAGTATTGTTTTGAATGGAGTGCATAGGTATTCAGGATATCTAATATCCATTTTTGTTCATATACCTTCTCTTGCTAGACTCTGTTGCGTGGCTACAACCAAAGGAAAAATCTAAGTAATAAAAAGATGGTTTCCAGCTTTCTAATTTAAAAAATTTGGTTAGTTTCATGCCATTGCCAATTATAATTCACAGAACTAAGCCTCATATTTTTTCCGTTTTACCCTGCCACATGAGTACTTGATTTTTTCCACTGACGTTTGTATCATAATGATATGAGATAAATACAGGTATGTCCTGGTTGATGCCATCCAATTTAAGGCTGTTCACTTATTATTGTTTTGTTAATTTATTTCCCATTTTTGGTTAATACTGATGTATTCTTTATTACAGTTAAGAGTACCTGAAAAAATTTCAATTTGTCATTAAGCAACCCTGTTGTGGAGCTTACAATAGGACTTCTCAGTCTCCTGTTCTTTATCTCAAAGTACAGATGTGCAGTGTGGTTCTGTATAAGTGGGCCAGATAGTCTAGTGATAAATTATATGTTCAAAGACATCCTCTGACATCCTAAAACATTAGCCTAGAAAAGAGGGAATGTGTGATGTACAAAATGCTCGTTTGCACATTTCAGATACATAGCAGAAAGGAAAAAGAGGTGTTTATTTTTACTGTTACACCCTTCTCGTTCCTATTTTATGCTTTTAAGTAGGCTCGATATTTAAAAAAAATTCTGTGTGAACGGATTTGAGCTTCCAAGTCGTCATAAATTACTCTGTTTTAGGTTAGTTAGTTGTGAAATCATAATACTTTACAAAAAAAGAATTATTAATCCGTCAGATATTTGATGTTATTTTACAGAACCTACTATGCAGTCTGGTTATTGTTGTGTGCGCTGTCTTAAGTTGTTATATTAGCCTTTTTTAAGGATTGGCCAGTTATGAGTGTTGGGCCTGACTGTTTCATCCGTCATATTATTTATGTTCATTTCTTACAGTAGTATATATATGTACTATTTGCATTAACTGCGCATTAACTTGAAAGAGCTTTACAGTACTGTAATTTATTGGTAACAAAATGGATTTATAATGTATAGGTATGCATAGGTGTGTGACTTTAAAATCATGTGAATATAGGTTGGTGATTTTTTGGAATGGAAAAAAAACTTATTTTTCTTACTCAAATGTATTAGTAGGTTATTGATATTTTGTATAAGAAACTATATTTATGAAATGAATTTAATTAAATTTTTGCAACGGTATCAGCATATTGTATTTCCTTTTTTGCAATTTGTTTCTTCAACTTTATGCGTATGTTCTTATTTTTGTATAGTATTTAAATTTTCTCTACTTTACTTGCAGTCTCTTAAAATGAAATTTGTAACATATTACATTAATTTAACATGTTAAAATTAATAATTTCCACTCCCAGTGCCTTTTTGGCATCACAGATGCTCTCCCCCAGTTTGTCATGCCATATTGCAAGCTTCAAAGTGCCACACTTTCTTAGCATAAAGTTTGGTTTCCTGTAGAATATGTAAGATTCTTTGTTCTAATTTGGTCTCGTTATATGAGAGTGCCTTTCTTATTTTAATACAATAACATGGATGTTCTGCTTTATAAGAGTAAAGAGGATGTGTTATAAGATTATTCTTAGGACAGAATATTTGAAATAGTTACTATACCATGTATTTTTTTAACTTGACACCCCATATTATGCTCCATGGACACACTGAACAAGAAAGATAGACAGAACGATTTCATTCATGTCCTCCCCCCTTCTATCAGCTGTTTTGTAGTAAAGAAAAAAATAATTTGGTAGGGAGGGATTGCCAGCCCTTTCCTCCTGTCCGATTTTAACTTCAGGGAATTCGGGTAAAATTATTTTCTTTCCTGTCTCTACCAAATGAAAAATGCTATTCACCAAATTTAAATCATGATTATTTAGAGTATGATTTTAGCATCCATACATTGATGTTTTTAATATTTATTGACATAAACACACTTTTTCCGAAAATAAGCTTGCTGTAAACGTTTAATGGTAAAAATATGCAGAATGTACTTTCAGAAAGTGTCAGTAACCAAAATCCAAGTATTTTGGCAGGATATATTTGCATTAGCAGAATTCTTACGTAATTTTTTTTAATATTTTTGCTACTGCTCTTTCATTATTGTTGCGATTATAGGGTAAGTCTGAAAAGATAATTGGATTCATAACTTTTGTACAGCTGTGTACATTATCAAATGAGTAATTAAAACATAGTAGATGGAGAGTATTAGAACATCGAATATCTACAGTTGTTTTATATGCACCTAAAATATTCTGTTCTTTTTGTAAAGTGTCCAGACCCGTTTGCAGGAGTACTTCAAACATCCTTACCTTTGCCCACCTCTCTTACTTTCAGAGTTGGCAGAGTTATGCATTTTGGCTCCTTCACTCTCATGGGAGCAGCCAAATTGGAGGGCTGGTGTTTAGTCGCTAGAAGATGATTTGGGGCACCTTCCAAGTGATGTTTTATTCCTTTGGTCACTTTTGTTGTCATTCCAATAAAAAAAGATTAAAGACTGCAGTCTTCATGGGAGTAAGTATATTGATAAATAATATTGCTGGAGGAGGTTTCCATAAACTATGGGCTTGTTTCTTAAAAACAGCTGTGCTGACTTTTTGTTTTATTACATAGATGAAATTAAGTTTTTCTTTCAGGGTTAATACTTTTTACTCTTCCTCTTATTATCTTTCATTACTCTTTCCTCTCTTGTAATTGCTATTCATGATACCATTATAAAACACTTTAATATATTGTTTGTAGTTTCTGTCGATTTTGTTGGGTCATTACTCATGTTAAGCCAATGGCACAAATGTTTTTTTATTTCAACATTTATATTTTTATTAGAGTATCCACTATTAATAAGAACTGTGGGTAAAAGCTTTATCTATGTCTTTACTGTAGACTTCAGTAGAGACGGTATTGTTCTTTACTTTGAGGTATAGATTCAAGAAATGGAGTGGCACCTATATGGAGCTCATGGGTAAAACTCAATATTGAATTTTTGGTAAATTGGCTCCTACGTTTCACAAGATGTTCACGGCTATAGTATAGTAAAGATTAAGACTTTGGAATATGCCTAAATCTAAAAAAAGAGTCACCTCAGAGATGAAAATCAGCAGCAGTAAGAGCGTACATTACACAATCTCTTACTCGCTGTTCTTATCAAGAGTAGATACTTTAATAAAGAAAGGAATTCAAATAGAAATACATGTGTCATTGGCTTAACAATGATTTAAGTCCCAACCTAACATGCAGACAAACAAAATATAAGATTGTATTATAAGGTGTAATGCATAGCAATTACAAGAAAGAGAAAAGAATAAGGACAGATATATCAAGACTAGGAGTAAAAAGTACTGATCCTGAAAGAAGAATTCAGTTTCATATTATAAAACAAAAAAGACTGCTCAGATGCTTTCAAGAAACAAGCCCATATTATACTAAACCATCCTCCATCAGAGTCATGTTATTTACCAATATACTTGCCCCAATGAAGACTATTGTCTTCCATCGTCATATTGTAATAACAACTTAATTGGCCAGAATATTATTAAGATGTCACATGGAAGATGGTGCTCTGCATCATCACATGATGGTTAAACACCAGACCTCCCTCTAAGCTCTCTACCTACTCAAGCTGCACTCCCTCAACAAATGTGCGGGCACCAGATTTTATAACTGCCAATTTCGAAGGTAAGAAAGGTGGGCAAAGATAGGGAAGGTTGATATCTCCCTTGCAAACAGTTCTGGAAACTTTCAAAATAAGAACAGAATATTTCGGGAGGATATAAAATGAATGTGGATATTAGACATTACGATAACCTCTATCCAATGATATTTAATTACTTATATCACAGTGTACAACGATGTACAAAATGGTATGATTCCAATTATATTTTCAGATATGCTGAAAAATCTTAACGATGTACGAATGAGTAGTGGGAAAAACAAAAATATTACTTAAGAAAATTGCTAACTCAAAAACAGCAGTCATATTAAACTATTATATATATATATATATATATATATATATATATATATATATATATATATATATATATATATATATATATATATATATATATATATATATATATATATATATAGATAGATATATAGATAGATAGATAGATAGATAGATAGATACATAGATACATATATATATATAGATATATATATATATATATATATATATATATATATATATATATATATATATATATATATATATATATATATATATATATATATATATATATATATATATATATATATATATATATATATATATATATATATATATATATATATATAGTGTATTATTGGAACATGATTGAAAGGATTTTAAATTTTAAAGCTGATAGCAGTCACAGTACTCATTATGGTTATACTGTACTTATATATAAAACGCATGATCGGAAAAATATCTTCAGAAAAGTTTTGAATATCTGTATCAAAACAAATGAGAGCTATGAGACGTTTTTTTTTTTTTTTTTTTTTTAAAGTGGCACCGGGACAGGCAGAAACTGCCCTCATCAATAAAGGCCCGGGCATGAGAAAATACCAAGACAAAGGAAAGGTTTTCCTTTGTGTGACATTACCTCATCTCTGCCTTGCCCTTAACCTTTTTCTTTTCCTTCGTCTTGGTATTTTCTCGTGCCTGGGCCTTTATTGATGAGGGCAGTTCTGCCAGTCCCGGTGTCACACTCTTGAAAAAAAAATATATATTTTGTCATCCATCTTCATATGGTTCATAAACATGTCTCATAGCTCTCATTTGTTTTGATACAGATTTTCAAAACTTTTCTGAAGATATTTTTCCTATCATGTATTACAATAAAAGGTTAATTATGTACAAGGAAATAGAATATTTAGCAACGAGAATTTGCTGATACTGAAATGGTGAGGAGGAACTTTATTTAATGTGGTCTTTCATTGACCAATTTGGCACAGAGCATATTTTAAAGAGTAGCATCTCAGTAGAAACAAAAGCATCATAATACAGTAACCAATAAGGATCAGCTATGCTTACAAACAATATAGAGTATTTAGAATTTTATAGAGTACTTCTGTATTTCAAAGTCATCTTAAATCGCACATGTTACTTATAAGCAGTAATTTTTTTGTAAAAAAAATTTTACTTTTATAGTTTTATGCTTGTTAACTCTTCTACAGTACTGTATAGATAATTTTCAGATATTCAGCCCATATCTTGCTTGTACTGTAAATCATGTTGCAAACTTGAGTACTACCATGTCTGTGATGTGCCCACTTTTGAGAGAAATCATTGCACATGAAAGTCTTTACACTACCAGAATTGGAAGGCCATAATAACAGTAATTACCACATTAAGTATAAGCTATGAATAGTATTCTTATATATTAATATATGTAAAGAAAATTAGGTTGAGTGCATTGTACACTATGGTATTGAAAGAAAATTTATAAAATAGAAAATATTTTCTCTACCCTAATTTGTATTATATGATCTTATTACAGTATATCAGTACTATATCTTCAATACTGATATGAGGAGAGCTACTCTCTGAATTTGGTTTTCAGTTTAACTTGATGGTGGCATTTATACATAGACTCCTAAAGTAGAATATGCTTGGATTCTACAGATCCGTAGTGGATTTAAGCTGTTGTACTTGAGTAAGATTGTTGGCAAAATTCAGGCTTTGACTAGTGGCTGTGAACGGATGTCTATCTGAGCCTATGAAACTACCTCTGACGATTTCTTTTAATAACACTTTATTGTTTAGCAATTATAGTTGAATGCATGTGAGATATCCGTATCAATGACCAATATTAACCAGGATGGTAGAGCTAAAGTTTCTTGTGTCAGCTCTGATGTTAATACATATCGAAACTGGTGTCTCCCATGATACGGAATTGGCTGTGCTATCTACATATACTGCAACATAGTCTAAATAGCACCAGTGTTTACACTAGCGGTGTATATATGATATTGTGTGCATTACTGGTGCACATCACCCCTGGCAGGCAACACATGCTCCACCTAGCAAGTCAAGGTCGTACCGTTTATATACACACGGGTTATGTTCAGTTACTTAGGTTTAGCTAGAATAGGTTATATTTTCATGTAAATTCTGTTATTGGCTAAAAATTCTGAAGATATCCAGATTTTTGGGTGTCTTGTAACACTGCTACGTCGTGTACATAATATCAGTATACACCCCAGTGGTGCATATTGGCACAGCTGACATTGGCTTGTGAGGTTCTATTACTCCAATCACAACTGCTCTGGACCTTTGAAATTCAAGGGTTTGCAGGTTCTCTCTTTTAAGAAGAGAAAGCCTACTATGCCTCGTGTGACGGAATCAGAGCTGGCGAGTGATGTTCTCTTATTGGTCAAAATCCTGAGTATGCTTTAAATGATGTTATAATGAAATCTTAGTGAATCAAAGCATCTGACTTTCTCCATAGACCATGGGAGTGTTACTTGGCTATACAGGACTCACCTTTTGGAAGGGGATACACCATATGGATAAAAGGGCTTGGTTGTGGTAACAATGAAACATGATATAAAGGGTATTCATCTATTAAATGTCAGCTTGCTTGAAAATTGGGAGGTTCAGTGCTATCAGACGCTGAATAAATGGGTTGAAAGTTGTGTATAACAGAATGTCTTTGCAGAGGTGAATCTTCACAACACAGAAGAAGGCCTTGATGCTTTTAGTACCTTTAGAGAAGGTAATGTACTCATTAATATTTTAAGCATGGCTTAAAATGGGCATTAAGTGATTCAAGAGTTGATTTTCTGGTTCCTTACTCTTCTCTCCTAATCATGTTCATTGATAAGATTTTTTTCTTTTGCGTCTCTTTCATCACACTTTTGGTGCTTCAGACTTCGGTATATAGCATCATACCTGGTGCTTTTATCATAGACGTTTGTATATGCTCCATGTGTGGAATAGCCCATGATCTAAATGATTTTAAGGTTTTAGAAGGGTGCATATGTCCAGATTTTGTAGTCCCCAACCATCTTATACAATGGACTTCCCAGAGTACAGATAGAAGCCATGATGGATGGACTGGCATGCTAGAGTAAACATTCCTATTTGGTTTTCTTGTGTCATGTCAAAAACAAAGATGATGCCAAATCATTCGATAGTGTCTTTGGAGGGTGTATGATGTCTACTAAGAGTATGGTGGTTAACGGCTCCTTAGTAGCTGCACCGTCTGCATAACATGGGTGGATATGGAGGCTCAGACTAAACATGAGACATGTAAGTTTGCCTTCTTTCCTGAGTTACTCTATTCAAATGATCATACAGAGTAAGTGTACAAAATTGTCTCTGTACCAATTAAATAAGTGGATAGGGTTGGCTGCCTCTGCATCTGTCATCACTGTCCCAGTTCTTCTTTTGGTCACCTGTCGGACAATCACTGCCAGACTTTCTGGGTCCCTTGTGCAGTACAGCACGCCCAATATTACGCAAGTTTCTAAACTTATATTTGACTGCCTTTCTCCCAATATGGCAACACCACATCAAAATGCTGGATGTATACTGTCATCACCATCTCAAGTGTTTTATGTGCCTTTCCTGGTGTCTCAGGATAATGTTAATGACAAGGTACGAGTTTTTAATGCATAGTAAAATAGTTTATGTTGCTGAGGCGCTGCTAGAGTTTATTGGACAGTATGCTGCATTGCAGGTGATTTCTTGGGCACTCCATAAGGCCAATCTTCTCCTTATGGTGTGATCATTTGGTTTCCTTTCTTATGGACTATGATGAGCTGTGTACTCGCGGGTACGTTTTTAGGGCCTCATGTATCTCTTTGTTAAACTGCATCCAAGGATACTTTTTGGCAGATGAGGAGAGGGTCTTAGCTCTGTCTTGGTTGCCTACTCGATTGAAATGTTCCACATAAATTAGAGCGGAGTGGGTTTGTCTTCATCTTGAATCTTATCCCCTCCTTTTCTGGCCACCTTCTTGTCTCTTACAACAGCAGGGAGTACAGGTGAAGAATCCGGTCTCTCAGCTGCTGTTGGTGGAAGAGAAATAATACCACACATCTTCTGTTTGTTGAAAGAGTCTACTAAAAAAGGGGTATCCCAGTTAGTTGAAAAAAAGAGGATTCTGTTCTTGTATTCACTGAATATTGAAAGCATTGACTAAAAAGGGTAGGTTAGCAAGAGGTTGACAGTTCCACTTTTCTTTATTTTTTTTTCCACAACACTAATAAAAAGAATGAGGACAGACAGGATTTAATGAAGAGAATCTTAGCAAACCTAGAAGATGAAATTGTGGAAAATAATATAATATGCATGTATGAGCAAGTGGCTAGCTTCTGGAAAGTGGTAAAACATAGGGCTTATATGTGAAAGCATGGCATAGATACTTGCCACTCCATATAATCACTGAGTATTTCGGAGACTTTATCATACAATAAATGCTCGACACTTGCTTTTAACCACAAAATAAGGTGGACACTATTAATGATAGCAGCTTGATGGTAAAGAAGTCGTAGCCAACAGACAAACCTTCCCACCCTGTAGATTGGGTTTGTTAATGATATATTGACAATTGCCAGTGCTCGTAAAATGTCCCACAAATGCACCTATGATTCTCATCTCACTTCAGAATACAGTAAGTTTTTTCTAATAGTGAAGATTATGTATCTAAACAGTGGGAGAGGCTTGTGCTAAAATGTCTATATGCACATTTATAGGTAGAACAGGGGTTAAATAGCAAACTGCCAAATGTAATAATAAAAGAATACAGAAGTAAAATGATACAGTATTTTTTTTTTATCTCTGCAAATTATAAATTGTGACCTTAGGCTTTAAACACACTGTATCGAAAGCAGAGATCGGTACAATTTTTATATATATGATTTTATAAAACTCATCAAAAATAAATAATACAAAGTATCATACAATTAGCATATGTGCATACTTATCACAAACATATGAACACATAATTTACAGATGAAGAGAGCTAATCTCTGTTCAAAAACATTAACAAGCAAAACTAACGCAATTTTACAATGAAGTAATTTTTACATGATATGATTTTTTTAAGCGTAATAAAAACTTGTTACAATTCTTCTTTCAGCAAGACTTTCAAACTAAATTAATTCCTGTTTTGCTAAACTTTACCTTCGTTACTAATGAATCTAAAAAGTTACAGGGTGTGTACGACAGACAGAGCCTAAAAATACTTGTCTGTTGCAAAGAACCAGAGTGCTTACTTATCCGTAATATAACTAGTAAAAGATTTTGCTTGCTAGTTTTCCCATGCAGTATATATATATATATATATATATATATATATATATATATATATATATATATATATATATATATATATATATATATATATATATATATATATATATATATATATATATATATATATATATATATATATATATATATATATATATATATATATATATATATATATATATATATACTTCATAGGAAAACTAGCAAGCTAAATCTTTTACTAGTTACATTACGGATAAGTAAACGCTCTGGTTCTTTGCAACAGACAAGTACTTTTAGGTTCTGCCTATCGTACACACCCTGTAACTTTTTAGCTTCATTAGTAACGAAGGTAAAGTTCAGCAAAACATGAATTAATTATATGTGTGCTCCAACATAAGTCGAAATCCGACTTAAGTTAGCTGTCAGGAATGGAACCCTGACGTAAAGTGGGGACCTCTAATATATATATATATATATATATATATATATATATATATATATATATATATATATATATATATATATATATATATATATATATATATATATATATATATCAGGGGTCCCCACGTCAGAGTTCCATTCCTGACAGCTAACTTAAGTCGAATTTCGACTTATGTCGGAGCACACCTATAATTCGAACCTAGGTCCCCCACAATGCTAAAAATACATACTCGAATGCATTGAAAAATGTTCTAAGTTCTAAATCTAATAAATAAAAATAGTTAAAGTACACCATACAGTATTGCTTATTTTTACTACTGTAGTTGGTTTGCATCTGGATGACTGGTATGTTGAAAAATTTATTCATTAATTATTCATTGGTCTCTGATGAAACCTCGGAACGACTTAAAATGGGGACCTCCTGTATATATAAAGGTGCTTTGAGGAAGGGAAAGTGTATATTTCTGAGTCACCATGCAGCACGCCAAAAGTCTCTCCAGTGGAGGCATAGCCGGATTGGTGACGCTAGTTGACAGGAAGTATGGAGATGCACACAATATATATATATATATATATATATATATATATATATATATATATATATATATATATATATATATATATATATATATATATATATATATATATATATATATATATATATATATATATATATATATATATATATATATATATATATATATATATATATATTTGTATGACATTTCTACCATATATATATGCAAACACACAGACAAAATATTACACAGCGCCAATCAGTGAGTTATTTAGAACACATAGGACTTTTCTTTTAATATGTGATATTATAATATTACAAAATCTCAAAATAAATACAATATTAACTTATTGATATTATTGCTTAGAGATATTAAAGTAACTAATTTGAACCTATACTGCAATACAAAAGCAAATTTATCTTTGAAAAGAAAAAAAATTGGTTAGAACAAACATATTTTGCTAGGTTATATGCATTAATAAATTCGAAATGCACGAATTTAGAGCAGGTTATGGTCATATACAGGCCACTGTAAATGAATTCGGAAGGAAAAACAAAAATTACCTCTATAAACTGCATATTTTCTCTTTTGTGTTTGCTAAGAACTAACTGAGGTGTACTTACAAATAACTGGTCACCAATTTAACATGATTTTTTAAAAGTATTCCTCCACCTTAAAGGAAGTGAATGTTTTCATCCTGAGATGCTCCTCTCCTCTGTGTCGACTGATATTACAATGTAGATTACACCACGTTTGGCGTGGTCTGAGACATAGATGCCAATGATGCCAGATTTGATCATTAAGCTCGTATTTGGCTTGAATTGGAACACAGTATAAACGATCGTTCACGATTGGAAATACATTTTAGCCCACATCAAAGGTGATGATCAGCAACGAGGAACAACGTCATCAGAAAAAAAAAATCTTAAAAGAAATGGAGCATCTTTTTTCTTTGGATTGATAGGCAGACTCATCAACATATCCCTTGAGCCAGCTGTTGAGCCAGCTGTTGCTTCAGAAGAAAGCGTAGTCTTCGTGTGGAGGCCAAGAAAAGGTATCCCGAAAAGAAAGATGTAGAGTTCACGGCAATGTGTCGGCTGGTTTATGCAATTTAAGCAGAGAGACAATCTTCACAATGTCAGTATTCAAGGTGAAAGTGTGTCGGCCGACAAATTATCAGTATCCAAGTTTCCAACAGTCTCGACGATTATATCGGACAACAGTGTTCTTATAGAACATATATATTAGTTGGATGAGACCGGTATTTTTTGGAAGAGAATGCCAGACCGTTCATTCACAGCCAACGAGAAGAAGGTTTAAACTTGCTTTAAGGTCACAAAAGACCGTTTGACTCTTTACATTGGGAGTTAGTTGTTCAGGTGACTGACGTGAAGTAAACTCACTGCTGGAGTGTCATGAACAAAATCCTAGACTGCCGAAGAACATCCCCAAGGCCTCTCTACCAATTATATGAATGTTAAATCCTAAGGCTTAGGAAACTATTATAATTTTTGAGGACTGGTTCTTCAGTCACATTGTACAAGCAGTGGAAAGGTATTGTAAAGACAAGTGCATCTATTTAATATCCTTCTTATTTTGGACAATGCTCATGGCTACCAGCAAAAATTCGTCGATTTTCAGTTAAACATCACTGTTGGTTTAAAACCCCCCAACATCTCTTCTCTCTGGCAACCAGTATGCTAGCGGATCATTGCAATCTTCAAACGTTACCACCTTAGGCGTATATTTAGGCAGGCTGTATCTGCATCACTCCATGACTTTTGAAGTAGATACGATGTCTACAATGCTATGCTGGATACATACCCTGCTTGGAATGAAATTTTGTACATTGGTATGAATGGCATTTGGAAAGAACTGTGCCTCCAATTTATATACAATTTAAGGGTTCTGATGAGGCAGATATGAACAATGCCTTGGTGATGTTGTGAGATGAGGCTGTGAATGGAGTTTGAGGATGAAGAATTCATCTCATTATTTAAGAAAGGCAAGCAGTTTCTGATGAACAAGAAGTTGATGGAACTTCATGAGCACCAGCACTAAGAAGAGAAGAAACCAGAACCAAGAAGCTTCACTATCAGCAGAATGCGGCAGGCCATGGAACACTTTTTAAGAAGTGTCCCAATACTCAATGCTTTGCAAAAATTATGAGGGCATTTCATAAAGATCTTCTCCCATACAAGCTTATTCTAGATGAGGGGAACAAGACCATTCAGGGCACTCTCCACAAGTTCTTGCAGCACATCGACAAGCAATATGAAGAGCCTAAAAGCCATCAACCCTTTTGCAACTGTAATCTCATCTTTTTCCTCCAACAAGTACACTGACATCACCCATCAGGTATTTTTTTTCCTTTACACTAGCATACATTAAAATGTATACATAATGTGTATTTAGAAAACTAGTTGAAAAGATGAGCTATTAAATGATGTTTATTGTATTATCGATGTCATAGGGTTGCTTATACAGGTTTATAGGGGGTTTAGGTTGTAATTAAAGGTATATCGAGTTTATTTGAAATATTTTTCTTTTTCTGTATACAGTATAAAAATCTTTAAAAAGTATATTGAATACGTACTAAAATAAAAGTGAAAATGGTGAATTGTCAAATAATGTTGCAGTGCTAGCGAGTAGTCTCCGCGGCAAAATGGTAGCGTCTGCGACTCTGAGGCGGCAGGTCGAGGGTTCGCGCCCCGTCACGGACCGAGGTTAGTAAGGGCATACACTCAGGGTAACGATTACATCTGCCAAAACAAGTCCTTCATAAGAAGGCAACCGTCTGAGCCCTTAGTAGTAAAGGGAGTTCGTGATGTAAAACCGAATCCGAATCCGCTGCAGTGCTAGCGACTTTATTAGACTGCTTATACGGGGTATTGAGTATGGTGTTCTCGAATTAAGTAATTTTTTAATTTGTCATATCTACTGGAATGCATTAACGAAATAGTTCGTGTTATTACTGAATTTACTACAGCAGAACACAAGATACTGTGCCAGTATGTCTTACTGATTAGAGACCATAATAGGGTAGTAGTGGATGCATTCATGATCGATTGCAATTGCTGGAAGTCAATCTTTATATTTCTTCAGAGAAGCAAAGTTTTGAAGTATTTGAAGGCTCTTCAATCATTCAAGATGTCGAGATGTACTGGTAGCCCATTGGCAGCCCAACAAGCATGACTTATGGAACTTTGGAGGAGAGTAACTTGCAATGCAGCGCAAAAAAATCAGTCCCATATCAGAAGGGAGAGTGAATAACTTGTATGTGCTCCTTATAATATCTCCTTTTCCTTCATGTCTAGAGTATTGAGGAAGGCGTAATTTTCCTCCTTTCCTAATGATGGCAGCATCAAATTCATGACCACCATAAAGAAATCTACAACAAGACAATATAAGACTGCCTGACCAACTTTTACTGCCTTTTCTAATTAGAGAAATCTAAGAGGCTCGCCATCAAGACAGTAGTAAAATTGTTGAAGTTTAAATTCTCAAAAAAAGATTCTAATCAGCAAATAATGCTATCTATAAAGCAGCCTTGTGTAAACCTCTGTCCCATAGCTGCGATATAAATATCTCATGGCCAGTATTTGTCGAGTAAATGATGTGCTTTTCTCAGATAAGGCCTTCTAACTGTCTCCCGAGCAGAAGATGGGAACTCGATATAGTGCTGGTGTTTTTGAAATCATGGATTTTCACCTCTGAAAGTCTACACTTCAACATTCAGACCAAAGTCATATTACTCACTTACCTCAGCCTGCAGAATTGGTGCATTAACATTTTTCAGAAGGGGACAGCTTCCTCAAGTAGCCTGCCGACAGTTCCATATAGGTTTAGTTAGATCCAGCCTTCTTGGTGAGAAATGAGTCTCCCACACATTGCAGAAAGCCAATCATCATCTAAACCATTCCAAGAAAGTGAGTTTTACCAAGGGAAGAAAAGAGTACTTTTCTGAGTCTCCATGCAGCTTGTCAACACCTATCTTCCCATTAATCATGTCTTTGAAATTCCAATCTCACAAGATAAAATGACATATACAGTGATGGGAAGGTCAGCGAAATTTTTCTGAGCTCTCTGTGAACAAGGATTTGGTCTTCGCTTGTAATGCTGTAATAATGATCACCAACGATAACAGGTTGTGGAAACTATTCAGTCCGTCTCTTTTTGGGAGGAACATGATTCTGAACTGTCTCTGCCACCACCGGAGAGAAGCTGCATAGAAATTCTGAAAAATACCCTTTTTTTCTTCCTCAAAGAGCCTCCATTTTTATTTTATTTTTTTTATTACATTATTATATATATGTACGACTAGAAATATTGTGAAAAATTTTCATGAAAGTTTTCTGAAAATTTTATAATAAACTCTTTTTCTTTTCTTTTCTAATTTAAAATTACCATCGCTGACAAATACGACATCTATTCAAGCCAACATTAAATGCAGCACAATATGTCATTGATATTTGAAGCACAGTGAACAAACAGCATCAATATATTATCTTGACTAGCATATATAGTATACAATTATACAGCAAGTTAAATACTCGTACATTAGTCCTGATAAAATACTATTACAAACTAAGTGAATTTTGTAAGAGATTTATACATCTGCAGAGGAAACATGAATATTAATTTTAAGTATATTTTGAATAGTACTGTGCTTTGAAAAGTTAATTGAAATGATCTGACAAATAGGTTTTTGTTATTCAGGTAGTCTGAAGAGTTGCCATTTCATAATCAATGTATATAGAGCTGGAGATGAAATTCATTCCACGGAGACGGAAGTCGCTGCCACATCAATATTCCAATTTAACTATGTCTACAATAACACTACATACATGAAAATAGCTTTATACTGTATATGCACATATCAGTGTTACATATCTTCTTTTGCTACCTACGTAATAAATATGCGACAAATATTTTATATTAAACTGTCAAGATTTCCATTTCCATTACGGTGACCTATACTATCACCTTTCCCTGGTTAAATGAGGATTGCTGTTTTTCACTGGCCTCTTGAAGGCTCAAATTTGCTATTGTTGCAAAAGTTTTATAAAAGTATGTCTTACTGACACCAAACAGCTCCATTTATATGGCAACAGAACCAACACAAAGGCTTGCTCCTCCTATGTCAGAATATTTGTGCTGGTTTCACACTTATAAAGCAAGAATATTACTTTTTCAAAGAGTAAAAATAAGTTTCAGGCATACACATTTAACAAATATGGAATGTAGAATCATATTTGTAAAATACAATGGTATTCACAATATACCTGGGAAGAGATTTTAATTTTTCATTTCGGTAAGTTTCTATATATCCGAGAGCTCGAGTCACTCCTTGAAAGAGTATACTTACGTTAAGTTCCTACAGAACCACTCAGACTCTTTGCCCGTGGAATATCTTTGGAATCTGGTGCTTCCAATGAAACACCATGATAGGATCGATGTCTTAACATATTGGAAAACCAACTTTTCCCAGTCTTTGAACCTTTCTCTCCTCTGTTTACATCTTTTCTTTGTAAAATTCTTGGGAAGTATTTGTAATAGTCTTTAGTTGATAGGTCCACACCCTCCTTCATTTTGAAGTCATTTGTGGAGTCTAGATCACCCTGTCCTTGAACTTCATTAATCTTGCTGTAATTTTCAACAAACTGTAATGCATTCTGTTCACTGTCATTATGACTGAAGGCACTCTCTTCAGTTCCATTTGAAATATGTGACACCTTCTGTTGAACTACATTATTTTGTTTCTCAATTCCAGGTGCATTTTCTTCTTTCAGTTGAAGATACAATGGTCGCATAAGCCTTGGATTAGGGTGGTGTGCATTTTGTATCATGTTTTCTCCAATAAGTTTAGCTGTACAGGAATGACTATTTGAGTCAAGTCTTTGCTGTATGTCAGATTGTGAACACTCTCTTTGAGAAATGATACTTAGTGCATTATGCAATTTGCATTGATAATGACCTACAGTGGTATTAGCATTCTCAGCTGCGTCTAATATGCTGTTTACAGAGGGGGAACTCATTTTGTCAAAATATGAATCAGTGGATACAGAGGATTCTCCAGGATTGGATATAATTTTTGGTTCACTATCTTCATAAGTGCATACAGTCTGGCGTAATTTATTTATTTCAGTTGCTTCTACTCTGAAATTATCACTACTAAGCCTCACTACTTCACTGCTTGGATCTGCCTTTGAAACACCAACAATGACTGTATCTACTGATGTTGGTACTTGATTTTCTGTACTCTCTTTCAAATGATCCTTTGCCAAGTCACTTAAGTCTGTTTCTGAATGTATAGGTTTCAAGACTTTGCTTCCTTTTCTTACAGGAGAGCAAGCCGATGCTGGGGAGGTATGGCTTGTAATTGTAGCTGCTCGTGGACGCGCAAGAACTTCAGCTTGGTCTTGTGGTGTCTTAAATATAGTCGGAGAAATACCTCTTGAAGGTAGCCAAGGCCCATAACTACCAAGAGTAGACGTACGTGATCTAAGGCAGCCTGGTGTACCAGCTACTGGAGAGGGAGAACTCGTTAAAGGTGTATTATGAGTAAAAGTGGTGTGAAGATTTGCGAGCTGAGGAGATCCTCCTCCCATACTCACACGATACACTGTAGAATGATGAATTGAAGCTAGATTGCGGTTGAATGGAGTATCCAGGCGCATCTCTCGTCTCAGTATACGGTATAGAATAAAGGCTTTCAGTGCATGACGAAAATCCTGGATGCAAAAGTTTAAGAAAAGTACAATATATACTGACAACATAAGCTGACAAGGCAAAGTAAGAGCTTTATTTGATTTTTTTAATACTTTAAAGTGGCATAATTTAAAGCAGTCATTGAAGAAATGCTGACTCATTCATTATATTTCAATGTGAAAATTCATAATTTTAAAGAACACTTATTTAATGCTCACTAACCTTCATGTGGTAAGCATAAAGAAAAGGGTTGATTGCAGAGTTAAGATGAGTGAGAATAATTGTTATGTCCATGACAGGTATTGGTACAGCACACTGATTAGGGCCACAAAAAGCATGAACACAGTTGATAGTATAAAGGGGAAACCAGCACATCATAAAGAAGAGTACAATGATACTCAAACTCTTGGCAGCTTTAACTTCACGTCGACTGGCATGTGTAACCTAAAAATAAAATTTTACATGACATACGGCTATTTCATAGCAATTCTGTTTTGTAAGCATCTGTAATTATGCAATGAAAATAAAACTTACATAACAAACGTTTTAAAAATAAAAGTTACTGGTTTTTATACATATTCCAGCTAATTTGAAGTAAACCTTCAATTAAGGTAGATGATTAAACACATACTTAAATTTACTTCTCAGTGTAAGGTTTTTATTTTATTTATACTTGACACTTTCTCTTAAAAAATCTTCTAAGATGGTCATATTAAGAGAATGGATAGAAAATGAAATCCTTTAATATCTTTCCAAATAAACCTGATTCATCACCATTTATAAATTTTTCATACTAAAAGAGTGAAAACTATCTAGGCTATTCCTCATTATACAGAGCAGCCAGGTATAATAACTTTGAGCTAATCTGGTGTAAGTCAGTGACACTACTTGTCATTTGCATGGCTTTTATCTCTTGTCATGATTAAGCACTGTTACATGGTCTTTCAAAACTTCCTTCGTACGAATTGCAACACTTTTTATTATGTTCCATAAAGCTCAGCAATAAACATACTTTACATTTAAAGATAATAAAGAAATATCTAAAATGACTAGGGCTAATAGACATAAGTTCATTTACAGTTATGGCACAGGATATATCAATGCAGTAGATGGCTTCCTGCTTAGACATCTATTTACTCCTAGTGCACGTGCTACCTGTTACAATATTTAACTTCCAGAGGACATTGCCATCATGTGATGACCTCAGCAGCTGATTTTTTCCTCAGAAATTCCTGATGCCTCACAGGAAATCACCAGATATTTTCTAGGAACATCAGTCAGAGACTTTGGTAAAAATATAGGTGGTGTGACAAGTAAGAAGGAGCTACCAGGGGTTTTTGTATGAACTTTTCCTAAATATTCCTGCATCTCTGGCCATTTTACGTGGTAAGTTTGCCCATAGTACCAACCGCCCATTGTGAAGGTCTTTTGAACTTAAATACGACTGGCCAGGACAGCTCGATGTTAAATCTTTCTTCAGTTACGGTTCTTTTTTATGCCTACATCTACATCCAATATTCTGGAGTAATTGTTACCCATCTTTAATTATTTCTTCCCTTAAAGCAAACACACACACACACTTAGGAACTTAAAAAAAAGGTCAGGTATCTTGAGACCCTTGTTACAAATCTGGATGATAAATTCAGAATATGGATAGAGAAATGAAAAAATGAAAGACTTGGAGAGAGAACAAAAAAATTAGAGGAGTGTACCAAGGCAAAAGGAGAAGGGAGAAAGGAACTAGTTAAACGAATACAAAAGCTGGAAGGGGAGAAGAATGAACTTAAAATCAGAATTTCATACAAAGAAGATAACAACAAACAACTAGTGACAGCCTGCATAAATTAAATGTTAATTCACTGCTCTCTTCTGAGAGGGACGAGATTGCAGCATGGAATATCCAGATAAAGAAAAACATCGAACAGTTTAGAAAAGATTTTTCAGGAGATGAATAAGGAACATTAGGGCATTTCAAGATCCTTTGCAGATGCAGTGAAGCAAATATGGCAGCAAAGGAGGCAGTGTGGGAGGTGACACTGGAAAATGTAAATATGGTTGACTACAAAGACACAGTGATAGAAAAAATGAAAGATGTTGTGATTGAAAGGGCTAATCCACTGACCTAACAGGCACTTATAAAGAGAAGTCAGTGATAATCTAAGGCATAAGTGAATCCCAGGAGTCGATGGCCAGTGAGACTTGAGCATAATAAAGCTAGGGTTTTATATGAGATAAAGCAGCTTGTAGTAGTATGTGGTCCAGAAAATGTTGTAAGCATTCACTGAATTGGTAAATATTCTAGGGCGTGAAAGGCGAGAATAATGATAAGTAACTTTTCAGAGAGGGGACACATGTAAAGAAGTATTGTATGACCAAAAAACCTAAAAAACCTTCAAGAATTTGGAAGTGTTTATTAGGCCATATAGACCAAAGGAAGGGATGGAAAGGATTTAAAGCTTGTTGCAAGAAGCTAGAAGGTAAAATGAGAAAAGAAATGAGGGAGAAGAAAAGTTTTTGTTTCAGAGTTCTTTCAGCCAAAGGGAAGATAAAGAAGATAATGCTAGGTTATCAGGGGATGCAGCCTCATTAAGACTGCTGTACACAAATGCTAATGGGGTAGCTGGTAAGGCAGTAGATATAAAGGATAGGTTTCACAAGAGTAAGGCAGATATAGTAGCGGTTTCAGAGACTTAGTTGAGTGAGGACATAAACAGTGTCACAGTTTTTCCTAAGGGCTTCAAAATATTAAGGGTTGAAAGATCTGAGAGGATCGGTAGAAGGATAGCATTGGTCACAAGTAAAGAGTTTTAGGTTGAAGAAATAAACGTTGCAATAGAAAGTGAGTTCAAGGAATTTCTTATTGTTCGCATAAATACTGGATCAGAGAGCATTATAATACCTGTTGTATATAACCCAACAAGGAATCAACGTAGACTAGAGGTTTATGAGGAAAATCATATAGGTATTATCGAAGTTATAAATTCAGTTTTTAACATTTCACAGGAGAGAAAGTGTAGGATTTTGAGTATGGGAGATTTTAATCATACAGAAACAAACTGGACAAATCTTGACCAGCACAGTGGGGAGGACTCATTTGGGGCAAGATTCTTAGGTTGTGTACAAGAGAAATTCGTTAAACAACATTTATGGGAACCAACAAAGGTCAGGGGTGGGGATGAGCCATCACTGCTTGATCTAGTATTCAAATAAAATGTGTTGGATATTGAAAAAATTGAATATGAACCACCATTAGGAAGAAGTAACTACTGCGAGATGCTGATGGAGTATATCATTGAAGGTGTTCTGTCTGAAAATAAGATCACTGTGAAGGACATGAGGAGGAACTATTCGAAAGGACATTACAACAAAATTAATGAGCTTTTGGCAGTTCTTGACTGGAGGACTTTATTTAACAATACATCTGTACAAGAAATGTACAACATCTTTCGTGAGAAATAGGGGAAAATAGTCACTTGTTGCATACCTTCCACCAGTATGGGAGTTATTCATGCCAGCGAGGAATGGTTCAATAATGAGTGTAAGAGAGCTAAGGAATGGAGAGAAAAATGTTGGAAAAGGTATATGAGAAAAAACATAAATGCCTGGCAGACTTATAAAAGATAAAGAAATTCTTACCTAAGTAAAAGAAGAGATGCAGAGAGAGATTATAAAAGGAATATTAAGGGGAAGGCTAAAGAAATTCCTAAACTTTTCCACAGCTTTATCAGAGGAAAACTGAAGGTCAAAGAACAAGTTTTAAAGTTAAAGAGAGCAGACGGAAGCAACACTGAGACGAATGAAGAGATCTGCAAAGAATTGAACAAACAGTTTCAGTCAGTATTTACAGTAGAAAATACCGCATCCCATTAGATTGCAGAGATAGGAGATCATGGGCCAGTATTACAGAACATCATCTTTTAAGTCACAGAGGTATGTAAAGCGTTGATGGTATTATATGCCCATTAAACTACAGGTCCTGGTGACATACCACCTGATGTACTTATGAAATGGGCTATACCAATATCGGTGTTGCTGTGCATCATATTTGAAAAGTCGCTGAAATCTGAAGAGCTTCCAAGATGCTGGAAACAAGCGAATGTGGTACCTATCTTCGAAAAGGAAAGGCAATATACAGCTCTAAACAATAGGCCTGTATCCTTGACCAGCATAGTTTGAAAAAGCTATGGAGACACTATAGAAAACACATTTCTCTTCACTTGGAATACATCAACCTTTTGTCAGTGAGACAACATGGCTTCAGAGATGGCAGAACAACAGTAACAAACTTAGACTTTTATGATGAGGTGCACAGGAAATTACAGGAAAGATAGGGCTGGGCAGACTGCATATTCCTAGATTTTCAGAAGGCATTATATATGGTCCCACATGGGAAAACTTATTAAGAAGCTGCAAGTAATGCCAAGAATAGGAGGAAATGTCTTGGAATGGATAAAAACTTACTTAGAATGAAGGGAACAGAGGGTTAGAGTAAGACAATCAGTGTTTGAATGGAGAGAGGTTCCACAGGGTTCAGTTTTAGGGCCACTTTTGTTCCTTGCATTTGTAAATGGCCTACCAGTTTGTAACTTCATTCTTGCATATGTTTGCATAATTCATTCTTGAATATGTTTGCAGATGATGCAAAGATTGTGAAGAAAGTAAGAGACGGGAACAATGGTAGAAAACTTCAGAAGGACCTAAACAGTCTGCATGAGTGGTCAGAAAAGTGGCTAATGAAATTCAAGACTTCAGAATGTAAGGTAATGAGAATGGGAACAAGTGCAAGAGAGCCCAAACTTGGATACTTCAAGAGATGGAGAATGAGAGAGATGTAAGAGTACACTTATTGGCAGATTTGTCTCCGGATATTCATATAAATGGCATAGTAAGGACAGCATACGCTTTCTTAGCAATGAGGGTAGCCTTCAGAAACATGGACATGGAAGTGCTCAGAAATATTCATGTAATTTATGTGAAGCAGAAGCTTGAATATGCACTTGAAAAGGCATATAAACAAGCTAGAAAAAGGTCATAGACATGCCACGAAACTAGTGCCTGATATACACAATCTCAGTTATGAGGAGAGGCTAAGGGAATTAGACTTACCATCACCCGAAGCTAGAAGAATGAGGGGGATATGGTGACGGTTTTCAAATTCTTTCATCATTTTGACAGAATTAATAGGGATCGATATTTAGATATGGTTGCGTCTAGAACTAGAGGTCATAGTCTGAATCTTCATAAGAAAACTTCCTTCCAGGATGTAAAGAAGAACTTTTTAAAGTAAGAATAGTTGATGACTGGTATTTGCTAAGCGAGTTTTTTTTTATGAGTGTGACACTGGGACAGGCAGAAACTGCCCTCATCAATAAAGGCCCGGGCATGAGAAATACCAAGATGAAGGAAATGAAAAAGGGTAAGGACAAGGCAGAGATGAGGTAATGTAACACAAAGGAAAATGACAGACAGAAAAAAGCAGTCAAAGTACAGAGGACCCAGAGATATGGAGGACTAGGCTCTGATATGACGATAGATCTGCTTTTTGAAGGATGAGAGGTCATAAGAATTAGGAAAGACGGAAGGAGGAAGAGAGTTCCAGAGTCTGGAGGTAGATGGGAAGAAGCAGTCGCTGCACCGACTAATCCGCGAGCTTGTGAGATGAGGCCACTTGGTGAGTGTTACGCAACCTCAATAGTGGGGGAGGGATCTAACTCGCCAACTCATCAGAGCAGCGATGGAAGTAGTAGCAATACAAAAGCGAAAGGGAAAATGCCTTAGTGGGAAGAAAGAGAGAATCCAGATTAGAAGTAAGAGAAGGCTCATTAATGAGTCCGACTGCCTGAGATTCAACCCTATCAAGAAGATAAGTATAAGAAGAAGCACCCCAGATGTGTGAGCAGTATTATAAGCAGGGACGGATAAGATCTTTGTAAATTTTAAGTAACTGCAAAGAGGAAAAGTAATGACGAAAACGGAACAAAACCCCCAAATTTTTGGATGAAGATTTAGACATTTGGATTATGTGATTCCTCCAAGACAAGTTAGAGGCTATATGGATTCCTAATATGTTGATAGAGTTAAGAGGGTAAATTTCGTTAGTTTCGAAGACAATAGGGTTATCAGGAGGAGAAAAAGATAAAGAGATAGCCAGAAACTGTGTCTTGGAGGCATTGAATTTAACTAAATTTTGAGTGCCCCACTCATATACTCTCTGCAAATCGGAGTTAAGAGTAGAAGAAAGAGTGATACGAGACTGATTACGAGTAACAGATGAAGGTTGTGAAGAAAAGGCAGAGGAAAAGTGAAGGGTAGACTCATCAGGAAAGGCATGAAGAAGAGAGGAAGATGGGGATTGTAGAAGATCATTGATGAAGAGAAGGAACAGAGTAGGTGAAAGAACAGCGCCCTGTGGAACACAACTGGTAACTGAGATAGGGCTAGATGCCGTGCCATCAAAAACTACAGATATAAAACGGTCAGTAAGAAAACTGGAAATCAGAGAACAAAAAGAAGGGGTAAAGCCATAGGCGGGGAGTTTGGCCAACAGAGCCTTGTGCCAGACTCTGTCAAAAGCCTTAGAGATATCGAAGGCGACGACAAAGGATTCCCCACAGTTCCTCAGAGAAGATGACCATACATGAGTAAGATAGGACATGAGATCACCAGTGGATCTTGCCTTGCGGAAGCCGTACTGGTGATCGGAGATAAGTGAGTTAGATTCAAGGCGTTTCAAGAAGTGAGCATTGAGCAATGTTTCGAGAACTTTAGCAATAGAGGAGGTTAGGGCAATAGGTCGGTAGTTTGAAGGAATAGAGAGGTCACCCTTCTTAGGCACAGGTTGAACTACAGCATGCTTCTAAGATGAAGGATAGATACTGGGTGACTGAATGAGGCGAAAAAGACGGCAAAGCATGGGAGCCAGTTCATCTGCAAACTACTTAAGGAACTTTGCAGGGATACCATCGGGACCAGATGCCTTGTTCGTCATTAGCGAGCTAAGAACCTTATGGACTTTGCGTGAAGAAAGGATAAGGGATGGCATAGGATTAAAGAGGGGTAAAGATTGAGGAACAGGTGCACTGGAATCGTTTATAGAAGAGTTGGCAGAAAAATGAGAGCTAAAGAGGGTGGCTTTGTCAGTGGGAGAGCAAGCAATAGAACCATCATAACGAATGGGAGGGGGAAAGCTTGAGTTATAAAAGTTTTTGGAGAGGTTTTTGGCTAAGGATCAGAAGCATTTGTCAGTGGGAGAGGAGTTAATGTCATCAACTTTCCTTCTTATAAAGGAAGCCTTAGACCTTCAAATCTGAGCAGTACAGCGATTCCTAGCTACAATAAAAGCAGAGCGGGTTAAATCGGAAGGAGAGGCTTTGTAAGATCGGTGTGCCTGATTCCCAGCATGGATAGCCATGGAACAGGCACGGTCAAACCAAGGTTTAGGGGGAGAGAAAGATTTTGTAGAAGAGGGGATGTACGCCTCCATTCCCGTGGTCATGATCTCGGCAACTTTTAGAGCTCCCTGATCAGGGTTGTGGGACTAAAAGCAGTAGTCATCCCATGGAAAGTCAAAGAGAAAGTTACGCAAATTTTCATGTTGGGTATGCTCAAAGTGCCAAAGGCGGTGCTGAGTAGGAGGGATTGGTGGAGGGGGAGTGAAAATGGAAGAGACTGAGATCACGCTGAGTAGGAGGGATTGGTGGAGGGGGAGCAAAAATGGAAGAGACTGAGATCATAGAGTGGTCAAATTTAACAAGAGGGGAAAGCACAGAATAAGAGTAGTTTGAAGGGTTAGAAGTAAAAAATAGGTCAAGAGTGTTTGCAGCATGTTCGTGATGATCAGGAATGCGAGTAGGATGTTTGATAATTTGCTCCAGATCGTGAGTAATAGAGAAAGCAAGGGCCTCGCTTCCTCCCCCATCAGTGTGAGAAGAATGAAGCCACTCACTGTGGTGTGCATTGAAGTCTCTAATGTAGAGAACTTCGGCATGTGGGTGAGATGCTAAATCAATTCATAGTTTTAAGGACAAATACGATAAATATCATTGAGTACAAAAATGGAGCTGACCAGGACACGGGTAGTTACGAGAATAGGGTCTTTCCCGTAAGCACAAGTTTGTAATTATACACAGACAGACAGATAGACGGGCACACACACACATCTCAGTCTCTTCCATAAAGCTAGGGTTGTAGACCTGATAAGAAAGCTTGGAGTAGTTTGTGGTCCTGATAATATTGTAAACATTCACCAACTAAGAATATTCGAGGGAAGTAAAGCCGAGACCAAAAAAAGTAACCTTTGAGAGAGGGGAAACATGTAGGGAAATATTGTTGAGAAAAAAAGTCTAAAAGACCTTCAAGAATTCAAAGAAGTGTTCATTAGACTATACAGAACACAGGAAGAGATGGGAAAGATCAAAACTTGTTGCAAGAGGCAAGAAGGTTATATGAGGAAAGAAATGCAGGAGAAGAAAAATTTTCATTTCAGAGTTCTTCCAGACAAAGGGGAGATAAAGAAGATAATGACAGAAGATCAGGGGATGGGGCCTCATTAAGATTGTTATACATAAATGCTGATGGATTAGCTGGTAAGGCAGTAAAATTAAAAGATAGGATTCACAACAGTAAGGCAGATATAACAGCAATCACAGAGACTAAGTTGAGTGAGGACATAACCAGTGTCACAGTTTTTCCTAAGGGCTTCAGAATATTAAGGGTTGGAAGATCTGAGAGGACTGGTGGAGGGATAGCACTGCTCATAACTGAAAGGATTCAAGTTGAAGAAATAAACTTGGCTATAGAAAGTGAGTTCAAAGAATTTCTTGTTGCTCGCATAAATACTGGGTCAGAGAGCATTATAATAACTGTTGTATATAACCCACCAAGGAACCAACATAGGCTAGAAGTTTATGAGGAAAGTCATATAGGTACCATTGCAGTCATAAACTCAGTTGTTAACATGGCACGGGAGAGAAAATGTAGGATTTTGATTATGGGAGATTTTAAGCATAAAGAGATAGATTGGATAAATCTTGACCCACACAGTGGTGAGGACACATTCGGGGCAATATTCCTAGATTGCGTACAAGGGAATTTCCTATACCAACATGTAATGGAACCAACGAGGGCCAGGGGTGGGGATGAGCCATCACTACTTGATCTAGTATTCACAGATAATGTTTTGGATATTGAAAAAAATGAGTATGAACCACCAATTGGAAAGAGTGACCACTGTGTGTTGTTGATGGAGTATATCATTGAAGATATTCTGCCTGAGAGTAGAGGCACTGAGGACATGAGGAGGAACTATCCAAAAGGAGATTACATCAAAGTGTATGAGCTTTTTGCAGTTATTGACTGGAGAACCTTATTTTACAACAAATCTGTACAAGAAATGTATGACATCTTTTGTGAGAAATATGGGAAGATAGTAGATTGCTGCATACCTGTCACCAAAGTAGGTGTAATTCATGCCAGAGAGAAATAGTTCGATAATGAGTGTAAAAGAGCTAAGGAGTGGAGAGACAAATGCTGGAAAAGGTATAGGAGGAGAAAAAACATAAATGCCTGGCAAACCGACAAGAGAGCAAGAAATGACTACCTAAGTAAAAGAAGAGAGTCAGAGAGAGACTATGAGAGGGACATCACCAGGAAGTCTAAAGAAAATCCCAAGCTTTTCCACAGCTTTATCAGAGGAAAACTGAAGGTAAAAGGACAGGTTGTAAGGCTAAAGAGAGCGGATGGAAGCATCACTGAGATGGATGAAGAGATCTGCAAAGAATTGAACAAGGAGTTTCTGTCAGTATTTACAGTAGAAAATACCCCACCCCCTCAGATTGCAGAGATAGAAGCTCAAGGGCCGGTATTAGAGAACATCAACCTTACAGCCACAGTGGTATGCAAAGCGCTGATGGATTTAGATGTTCATAAAGCTACAGGTCCTGATGACATATCCCCTCATGCATTTAAAAAATGAACAAACTCAATATCAGTGGCACTAAGTATCATATTTAAAAAGTCACTGAAGTCAGGGGAGATTCCAAGATGCTGGAAACATGCAAACGTGATACCTGTCTTCAAAAAGGGAAGGCGGGATACAGCTCTGAACTAAAGACCAGTTTCCTTGACCAGCATAGTTTGCAAAGTTATGGAGAAACTACTAAGGAAACATATCTCTCTTCACTTGGAATCCTTCAACTTTTTGTCAGTGAGGCAACATGGCTTCAGAGAAGGTAGATCAACAGTAACAAACTTATTAGAATTTTATGATGAGGTAAGCCAAATCTTACAGGAAAGAGAGGACTGGGCAGATTGCATATTCCTAGACTTCCAGAAAGCGTTTGACACTGCTCCACATGGGAGACTTATTAGGAAGCTGCAAGCAATGGCTAGAATAGGTGGAAATGTCTTGGAATGGATAAAAACTTACTTAGAAGGAAGGGAACAGAGGGTTAGAGTAAGACACTCAGTGTCTGAATGGAGAAGGGTTAGTAGTGGAGTTCCACAGGGTTCAGTTTTAGGGCCACTTTTGTTCCTTGTATATGTAAATGACCTACCAGAGTCTGTAAATTCATTCATGAATATGTTTGCAGATGATGCAAAGATTGTGAAGAAAGTAAGAAACGAGAACAATGGTAGGGAACTTCAGAAGGACATAAATAGTCTGCATGAGTTGTCAAAAAGTGGCTAATGAAATTTAAAACTTCAAAATGTAAGGTAATGAGAATGGGTACAAGTGCAAAAAGGGCCAAGCTTGACTACTCAGTGGGAGAAGTACAACTTCAAGAGACAGAGAATGAGAGAGATCTAGAAGTAAACATGCTGGCAGATTTGTCTCCAGAAATTTATATAAATGGCAGAGTAAGAGCAGCATATGCTTTCTTAGCAAATGTAAGGGTAGCCTTCAGGCACATGGACAAGGAAACGTTCAGAAATATTTATGTAACCTATGTGAGACCAAGGCTTGAATATGCAGCCCCCTTTTGGAATCCGTACTTCAAAAAGCACGTAGGCAAGCTGGAAATAGCTCAAAGACATGTCACGAACCTAATGCCAGAAATACGTAATTTCAGTTGTGATGAGAGCTGAGGGAATTAGACTTACCGTCACTCAAAGCTGTAAGATTGAGGGGGGATATGGTGACAGTCTTTAAATTCCTTCTAGGTTATAATAGAGTGGATAGGGATCGATATTTTGATATGGCAGGCTCTAGAACTAGAGGTCATAGTTTGAAGCTTCGTAAGAAAACTTCTTTGCAGGATGTTAAGAAGTACTTTTATAGTGTAAGAGTAGTTGATAATTGGAATTCGCTAAGCGAGGAGGTAGTTAATGCTAAGTCAATCCCTAGATTTAAGGAGAAGTATGATAAGTATCACTAAGTACAAAGTGGAACCGACCAGGAGACGGGAAGATACGAGCTTTGGGCTCTTCCCGTAAGCACAATTAGGCAATTACACACACACACACACACACACACACACACACACACACACACACACACTATATATATATATATATATATATATATATATATATATATATATATATATATATATATATATATATATATATGTGATTACCTAATTGTGATTACCTAATTGTGTTTACGGGAAAGAGCCCAAAGCTCGTATCTTCCCGTCTCCTGATCGGTTCCATTTTTAGACTTAGTGATACTTATCGTACCTGTCCTTAAAACTATGGATTGAGATAGCATTAACTACCTCCTCGCTTAGCGAATTCCAATTATCAACTACTCTTACACTGAAAAAGTATTTCCTTACATCCTGCAAACAAGTTTTCTTACGAAGCTTCAAACTATGACCTCTAGTTCTAGAGCCAGCCATATCGAAATATCGATCCCTATCCACTCTATCATAACCATGAAGGAATTTAAAGACTGTCACCATATCCCCCCTCACTCTTCTAGCTTAGAGTGATGGCAAGTCTAATTCCCTCAGCCTCTCATCATAACCGAGATTGTGTGTGTGCGTGTGTGTGTGTGTGTGTGTACGTGTGTGTGTGTGTGTGTGTGTGTGTGTGTGCGTGTGTGTGTGTGTGTGTGTGTGTGTGTAAAATATACTTAAACCATTATCTTAAACTTTATAAGCTATGCTATGAATATACAAAAGATTCTAAAAGAAAGCCAGTGTTGACAGCATCACTAATAATAATAATAACAATAACAATAACAATAATAATAATAATAATAATAATAATAATAATAATAATAATAATAATAATAATAATAATAATAATAAAATGTAACCCACACGCATGGGAAAAATTATTACTCATAATAATGCTCTTGTTATGGGTGTGCATGTTTGATTCTAATAGCTTTTATTCCACTATGACTAATCTTGTAATGGAAGGAGGAGCATTAATTATAAGTGCATTGCATGTCTGAGTGATGAATAATATTCATCATTATGCAGTTTCTTTTACAGGGAATATGAGACTATTATATGTGTCATTACTTTGAGAAGAAGTGGTACGTTTCCAGGCCCCATTTTTGTTTGTGGATATCTCTTTCTCAATAAAAAGAGGAGTGTATAGCTTTTTGCTTTCTTTCCAATATAGCTTCGTTTAGAAATTAATACGCTATGGAATTACCATTTTACCTTTCTCAACAGACCGCCCTAACTGACATTCCTAACAGTGGCATGGTGTTCAAGATAATGGGTAAGAGGATTAATATAATTTGCTCCTACACCACCAAAAAAAAAAAAAAAAAAAAAAAAAAAAAATCATATTATTAACACAAAAATATTAATGCATATACCTCTATAAATTCATATTTTCTACCAAGGGAAAACGTATGAAAAGCTTTTGTCAATTTCACTCTATTTTGGCTGGATCAATTGATGAAGTACATCATACCATGCAGTGCCATAAAAGAAGGAGACAAATGTACTCCTCAATTGGGAGAAGCTTTATGTTCCTGTTACTGGAGGAGTACCTTAGCTGAAGTCCTATATGGCTGTCTCTTGAGGGTGACATAGTCCTAGCTAACCCTGAGTGATATTTATTTTTTTTATCTTGATGAGAGAAGAAAGACTTTCTTCACCTCTACCCAAATGACGAATTCTATCTGGATCATTGGGCATCCTAATTTTTTGAATGACAGGATCGGAGCATTGAGTGTGGAAGAGATTGAAGGCACCAAGTGATACCAAGAAGTGCGTCTGGCTTTCAGTTTCATTGAAAATTTTCTGTGATTCACTGTGAAGCTTACTTTAGGGGAAAGATTTTGATGGAAAAAGTGATCCTGTTCTTGGAGTCTAGAAACATGTTAGATCCCGAGAAAGTGTGCTTTTTCCTCGACAAAGCTCCATGCTTTCGCGCAAATGAGATGCAAAGTCTCATGATGGACAATGGCATTGATTTTTTTTTTTATCAAACTAAATGGCCCATAAATTCACCAGACGTCAACCCCATCGAACGCTCAAGATGGTTGAAAGATATACATAAAATACATAATAATAGTCATATACACAATCAACTTGCACAAAAGTGATATAAAAGGTCTTAGTGCATAGATTACTTTGTGCAATATATAGCTCATGCAATATCAACTACTAACAAGTAGTAACTTGCAACGCATGCATATTGAAAGCAGTTTCTACCCAGGTTGTACTCCAGAGTTTCTTTATATTATACTTTATTTACCAAATTTAAGAAAATATATTAATGGTCCTTTAAATTTTCTTTTATTTTTCACACCCCTAAGTAGTTAATAATATATACTGGTGTTCTAGTAATTTTCAAAAGTGTTCTCAATAGTTTTAAAATTCATTTCCTATAGAAAAATAATTTTAGACTGCAGAGGAATTAAATAATGTGGCCAGGAAAATATAACAAATAATGGAAATGCTTAAAGGGAATGAAAATATGTTCAAAACACATCAAAATCACTAGATAATCCTAATTTTAATACTCAACTCACGGGAAAATCCATAAAAACGAGTAAATTTTGAGTGAAATTAAAAAAATCAATATCAGTTACCGACTTGTTTCCTAACTGGAGGTGAACTAACCTAACCAAGCCTAACCTAATCTTGGAAATTTTATGAGAATTTTTGCTAACTGGGGAGCCTTGTCTCTTAGACTACCCCCTGGGGGGGGACTTGGAATGTTAAAACTTTCCAAAATGCACATCTTCCTCTGAAGATCCGGTAAAATGTTGACTTCTCCGCCCTCAAATAAGTTGTTGATTGACGTTGCAGTTTTCCATTTTTTTCTGATGGGTTTTCAATTGCATTAGTAGATCAGCATAAGTTAGCTAGGCTACTTATGGTGGGGATTTGAGAGGTAGTAAATTATGTTTAAAAATAATATCAGGTTAGCTTTGGTTAGGTTAGGAAGGCAAGTTCACCCACATTTAGGATATGAACATTAACTGCTTCGTTGTTTACTGCTTAGGCTAATGATTTTTTTTTTCGATGTTCTTGAATTTTATTCTCAACAGACACTGCTAGTCTTTTAAAATTTTCCCTCACAAGCTGATAACTGATACACTGTTAATGGCATCATGGTATTCCAATGTTTCTTCATGTCTATTAAACACTGTCTCGTCATTTCCCTCTAACTGTGAGTAGTTTTAGAGACTTTCCCCACCCAATACCACGAATTTCCACACTCCTCCTCATTAATGATGGAGGAGGGAAAATTAGAATAATATTATCACCAGCAATTTCCAAAGAAAATGAATATGAATACTTAAGACAGATTAGAAGCCACTGGAAAACTATAATGTCAATTATTAACCCTACAGGGGTGTGAAAAACTGCTCTACACTCTAGTGTCTATAAACCAATTAATATTTTATATGAATTATTACTAATAAATTATCACTGCCCGACTGATATATAGATATCTTATACATAATATAAATATAAGATTCACTGATTTGATTCAGAGTTTTCATTTCTCCACTGACCTGATGTAACATGTGAGAGAGTGTGCTACTTCGCCGAGAATCTCCATCACTTATTTTGGAACTTTTTTCAGATTCACTGTTGACATGCTTTGTGGAAACAATATTTCGCAAAATTCTTTTCCAGGAAGCCTCTTCCTCTAAAGAACTTAAGCTAACTTCATCCATTACAGTTTTGATATCAAGTTCATTTGTTTCCACTTTGTTTATTTTTATAACAGGAGCTTTGGGACAGGTGACAATTGAGGACGGGAAGACTTCAGTAGTCTGTTCATTACTAGGTAGTCTTTTAATGTCTACAACATCCTCCGATTTTACTACTGGCAATACTACTGCACTATCATGCATTACGGTAGTGTGTTCATCATTTCTTGCAACAGAAACATGCAATTCTTCAGCACTCTTTTTTAAAGCTCCTTCAAAATTGTGACGAAGGAGATAATGGTGGAGGTTCTCGTCAGGATTATCGTGGGAATTTGAAGTTCT
>JAXCGZ010005865.1:25000-35000 GCA_037179515.1 Halocaridina rubra | reverse complement strand
CTCTTCAAACACTCCGTGGAGTATATTTAACATTGTCTCTTTTCTCTTCCATGTTGTATTTCCAAATGATTCTTTTTATGATCCCCCCCATTCCAATTTGTCTCACTCCAGGGCTTTTATTCAAAAGTAGTAATCTACATGATGTAAAAACATTATGAGACTGGTAATCACTGGTTTTTCTTACCAATCTGAAAATAGAGTTACATACATACATACATACATACTACCACTACTACTATTACTATAACTGTTACAACAACAACAACAATAACAACAATAAATACTACTACTACTACTACTACTACTACTACTACTAATAATAATAATAATAATAATAATAATAATGTTCCGGTTTTACGTCATGGACTCCCATTATTATTATTCTTATTATTATTATTATTATTATTATTATTATTATTATTATTATTATTATTATTATTATTATTATTATTATTATTATTATTATTATTATTATTATTATTATTATTATTATAATCATGATAATAATAAATACTGTAATGAAAAAATAACTTTTTTAACATGAGGCCAAGACAACAACTAATTAAGGAAGAGAGGTAGCAGTGATACCTAATAATAATAATAATAATAATAATAATAGTAATAATAATAATAATAATAATAATAATAATAGTAATAAAGATAATAATAATAATAATAATAATAATAATAATAATAATAATAATAATAATAATAATAATAATAATAATAATAGTAATAATAATAATAATAATAATAATAATAATAATAATAATAATAATAATAATAATAATAGTAATAATAATAATAATAATAATAATAATAATAATAATAATAATAATAATGAGTTATAACTGCTGAAATAAATGAAAGTATAAGCAAATTTATTGATTACAAAGATCATTATATATATATATATATATATATATATATATATATATATATATATATATATATATATATATATTTATATATATATATATATATATACATAACGTAAGTTATACCATAATATCATCAGAAAATATGATAAGAAAGATCCATTTAAGAAAGTTATAAGGAGTACGTGGATGTATATAAAAGATCTAAGTGGAGCCAGCTATTTCATAAACCCAGGCATGAAATCTGCATACGCGTACACATGCCTCTCCTGACGTATTTCTTCTCAAGAAATATAAGCATATTGTGCTGATGATCACATACTTCTCTCTATTGTCTGGGATATTTATTAGGCCTTGGAGTTGGTCTTCAGAGAAGTGTATCGGGAGAGGCTGTAATGCAATGATGGAAACTACTTCTAATGAATAATTGTATTTTCTTTCAGTTTTCATATTTTTTTCTCAGGTATTCCCGTGTCTCTTTAACTGTCTTCCTTTGTTTTGTCTTTTCACATTCCCCGTTCGTGATATTTTCTCCTCTTAGAGTTTTCCGCCATTCTTGCTTTATTTCGCCATGCCATTGTGATCTTGTTTCCAGATGCAACACTTCTAGTCTTTGGAAAAATTTCTTCTTTTATGAATTATTCGTTTTCTATGTCCCCCTCAACTGCGATATTTTCTTCTACAGATGCGAGCACTTGACCTTGTTTTTCTTGCTTTTTGAATTCTTACGAATATTTTACCTTACCCCCAAGAAATTCCATTTAGCACTTCACGGCCAATATGTTTTATTTTTTATTTTTTTATCTCGTACTGGATCTATATCTATTTTTCAAATAAAACAATAGTTTTAATATCCATTTTAATTTTCCTAAGTTTTTCCTATCACAAGATCTCTATTTCATTCTGAAGACGCGAAAAGTTGCATTTCTTAAAGATGTCCATAATTTCTAAAGTCTTCATTTATATTATATACCACTTTTCTGCTGTTTCAATTTATTCCTTTAGTGATAATTTACTCTGGAGTCATCTTATTTTATTTCAATTGTGTTTGTCTCTTGAATGCTATTTATTGCTCGCAGATGAAAGAAAGAAATATTCTTACTCTATTTTGTATTACTAGTTTGTTTTTCGTTCCAGTTATATTCTATTTCTTCTTCTTATGGTCTTTTATATATCACACATGCAAACACCTGATCTTCTTTCAGGGACTGTCGTTGCTCGCACTCGTCATTTCTAGTTTTTTTTCCTCCTCATGGCTAAGTCTTTTGTTTTTATTCCTTGATGCGATAACGTGTTTTTAATTCCATGACTGTCGTTGCTCGCGTCTTCTTTTTCGTTTTTCTTTCCCTCCACAGTGTCTTTTGTTTTTATTTTATGATGATTTTCTCCTGTGGCTGTTGCTGCTTACGTCTTCTTTTTTTTTGTATTGATTTCCTTTCACTGCGTCTTATTTCTATTCCATGCTGCGATAACGTGTTCTTTTTTCTCTGAATGTAATTACTCGCATCTTCTTCTATATCTTTGGCTTCACTGTATCTCCTGTTTTTATGCAAAAACGAGCTCTTCTTTCCATGAATGTCGTTGCTCGCGTCTTCTTTTTTTTTATTTATTTTCCCTCCACTGTGTATTCTTTTTTTTTTATTTCATGTGCGAAAACGAGCTCTTCTTTCCATGACTTTTCTATCTATTTTGTCCCTCAGACCTGAAATTTCCATTCTTCTCTCTTGATAATACAAGCTTTTCGTCTCAGCAAAAATATTTCTCCCACAAAATGGCACTTTCATTTAATAGATTTTCACTTATTACACACACACACACACACACACACACACACACACACACACACACACACACACACACACACACACACACACACACACACACACACACACTATATATATATATATATATATATATATATACATTATATATATATATATATATATATATATATATATATATATATATATATATATATATATATACATATATATATATATATATATATATATATATATATATATATATATATATATATATATATATATATATAATGTATGTGTGTATGTAATTACCTAAGTATAATTACATAATTGTGCTTACGGAAAAGAGCCCTATGCTCATAACTCCCCGTCTCCTGGTTGGTTCCATTTTTGTACTCAGTGATACTTATAATACTTGTCCTTAAAACTTTGGTTTAAGTTAGAATTAACTACCTCCTCGCATAGCGAATTCCAATTATCAATTACTCTTACACTAAAATAAAAGTACTTCTTTACATCCTGGAAAAAAGTTTTTCTATGAAGCTTCAAGCTGTGTCCTCTAATTCTAGAGCCAGCCTTATCAAAATATCGATCCCTATCCACTCTGTCATAACCATGAAGGAATTTAAATACCGTCACCATATCCCCCTCACTGCCATGGCTTCTAGTGATGGTATGGCATGTCTCTGAACTTTTTCCAGCTTATTTATGTGCTATTTCAAGTGTGGATTCCAAGAGGGGGCTGCATATTCATGTTTTGGCCTCACGTAAGTTACATAAGCATTACTGAACATTTTCTTGTCCATGTGTCTGAAGGCTACCCTTACAGTTGCTAAGAAAACATATGCTGCCCTTACTATGCCATTTATATGCATTTCCGGAAACAAATTTGCCAGTATGTTTACTCTTAGATCTCTTGCATTCTCCGTCTCTTTAAGTTTTGCCCCTATTTTTAAGTATCCAAGCTTTGGTCTTCTCGCACTTGTACCCATTCTCATTACCTTACATTTTGAAGTGCTGAATTTCAGTATGTACTTTTCTGACCACTCACGCAGACTATTTAGGCTTTCTTGTAATTACCTAATTGTAATTATCTAATTGTGCTTACGGGAAAGAGCCCCAAGCTCGTAACTTCCCCTCCCCTGGTCGGTTCCATTTTGTACATAGTGGTACTTATTATATTTGTCCTTAAAACTATGGATTGAGTTAGCATTAACTACCTCCTCGCTTAGCGAATTCCAATTATCAACTACTCTTACACTAAAAAAGTACTGTGTGTGTGTGCTTTCACTAGTTACATACAACGCTAACAAACAGACACAAACATAGTATCTGAAATAAATCAAATAAAAAGATATGTGCACATGCATTAGTATTTGCAAGTAAATCTTAAAACAAACTGACAAAAAAAAAACAAGTGATAAATAGAAAAAAAAAATGAATACAGATATCCATATACCGATTAGAGGTGACTGTACTGGATATGGAAAACCAGATTATCAGAATTTAGAGGATCAGAACTTTCGTTGCAGGCATTTGATGACCTATTTTCATGCCTGAGCTCATTGTGCAGCTGGTTCCACATATGGCCTCTCATATTTACTTGTGTATTTATGAAGCTTGTTGAGTTGGCAGGGGCTAGGAGAGGACAGACGACACAATTGTTGATTACACATTTTCGACATGAATAAAAGATTTTCTTTTTTCAAACTAAGGAGTGAGGTAGGCTCAAACTCCAGTCCTTATCTTTGGTAGAATATTTTTTTTAGCCCACCAAGTAACGTATACAGGATATGCTCGTAAATACACACACACACACACACACACACACACACACACACACACACACACACACACACACACACACACACACACACACACACACACACACACACACACACACACACACACACACACACACACACACACACACACACACACACACACACACACACACACACACACTATGGTAGAGAACTTCAGGAGAATCTAAATAATCTGCATGAGTGGTCAGAAAAGTGGCTAATGAAATTCAATACCTCAAAATGTAAGGTAATGAGAATGGGTACAAGTGCAAGAAGGCCCAAGCTTGACTACTCGGTGGCTGGAGTACAACTTCAAGAGACAGAAAATGAGAGAGATCTAGGAGTAAACATACTGGCAGATTTGTCTCCAGAAATACATATAAATGGCGTAGTAAGGGCAGCATATGCATTCTTATCAAATGTAAGGGTAGCCTTCAGGCACATGGACAAGGAAATGTTCAGAAATATTTATGTAACCTATGTGAGACCAAAACTCGAATATGCAGCCCCCTTTTGGAATCCGCACTTGAAAAAGCACATAGCTAAGCTTGAAAAAGTTCAAAGACATGCCACGAAACTGGTGCCAGAAATATGCAATCTCGGTTATGATGAGAGGCTGAGGGAATTAAACTTGCCATCACTCGAAGCTAGAAGAGTAAGGGGGGATATGGTGACAGTCTTTAAATTCCTTCATGGTTATGATAGAGTGGATAGGGATCGATATTTCGATATGGCTGGCTCTAGAACTAGAGGTCATAGTTTGAAGCTTCGTAAGAAAACTTCTTTGCAGGATGTAAGGAAATACTTTTTCAGTGTAAGAGTAGTTGATAATTGGAATTCGCTAAGCGAGGAGGTAGTTAATGCTATCTCAATCCATAGTTTTAAGGACAGGTACGATAAGTATCACTAAGTCTAAAAATGGAACCGATCAGGAGACGGGAAGATACGAGCTTTGGGCTCTTTCCCGTAAACACAATTAGGTAATCACAATTAGGTAATCACACACACACACACACACACACACACACACGCACAATTAAGTAATCACAATTAGGTAATCACACACAGAGAAAAGCTCATGTTCAATACTGAAAAAGTGAAAAGTAAAGCTCAGGAACTCAAATACTGTTCCAAATAAAGGCATCTGTAGTCGATCAGCAAAAAGAGATGTTTCTCAGAAAATTGAAAGTTTTTCCAAAGGTCCATCTTTTGGGAAATGATAAAAACTGCATCTCGAAATTTCATCTTCAAAAATAATATAATTTTGCAGGTTAAAAATGAATTAAATTTATGTTGGGTACATTTTGCTGAAGAAAAGCAAAATTTGTGAGGGAATTTTTATTTCTCTCTCTCTCTCTCTCTCTCTCTCTCTCTCTCTCTCTCTCTCTCTCTCTCTCTCTCTCTCTCTCTCTCTCTCTCTCTCTCTCTCTCTCTCTCTCTCTCTCTCTCTCTCTCTATATATATATATATATATATATATATATATATATATATATATATATATATATATATATATATATATAAGTAGTCACCGTGGCTCAAGCGGTAGCGTCCTCGACTCTCAGGCGTCAGGTCGAGGGTTCGTACCCCGTCACGGTCTGAGTTTAGCAAGGGCATGTACACAGGGTAACGATTACATCTTCCAAAACAAGGCCTTCGCAAGAAGGCAAACGTCCTAGCCCTTTATATATATATATATATATATATATATATATATATATATATATATATATATATATATATATATATATATATATATATATATATATATATATATATATGAATAACACGGAATTGTTATCATATGTTCTAAAATGGTAAGAAAAGGCCCATTAAAGAAAACGATGTAAAAAATATTTGAATCACTTATTAATTTCGTGACCTTATCTGGTAGCATTCTCAAAGTACTTTGTACTTTGAGAAGGTGACTAGATAAGGTTACGAAATTAATAAATACTTCAAATAGTTTTTAGGTTGTTTTCTTTGATGGACTTTTTCCCCCATATATATATATATATATATATATATATATATATATATATATATATATATATATATATATAATATATATATATATATATATATATATATATATATATATATATATATATATATATATATATATATATATATATATATATATATATATATATTAATATATATATATATATATATATATATATATATATATATATATATATATATATATATATATATATATATATATATATTAATATATATATATATATATATATATATATATATATATATATATATATATATATATATATATATATATATATATATATATTATATATATATATATATATATATATATATATATATATATATATATATATATATATATATATATATATATATATATACAAACACAAATGACCTGCCCCCTTGTACATCAGGGAAAAAATGACATCTAAAATCTAACAGAGTACGTTTTGTTAAGATAATATACACGAGAAAAAAAAATATAATATTGGCCCCTTACGAATATGGTTATCAAAATACTCCTCTTTCATGGGGAAAAAATAAGAGACATAAAAATAATTTCACGTAGTGTTAGACTCTATAGCCCGAGCTATTTTACGGACGCAATAAATATTTTGTACACGGGTATGTCATTTTTAGTCTAAAAAACATAATTAACATTAATATCTGCGTATTTTCAACATAGAGGCTTCATTCTTGTGACTTCTAGTGTACTTGACTATTCTCATATAGATTGCCATATTGTCTTTCTTTAAAGCTATGAAAGATTTTGACACTTATAATTTCACCACTTACCAAAGATCACTTATCACCAATATATTTTAACGGGAAAGATCACCGCTGTACTTCCCCATATTCCAGTCTTAAAAGTGCGTGTGTGTGTGCGCGCGCGCGTCTATGTATTCAACTTGCTCAAGTAGACTAAGAAAGAGTACAAGTAATTTTCCTTGAACACGTGTGGACATAGGTTAGGTCCAAGGCTGTCAGAGAAGTTCTCCTCGCGCCGTGGCGAAAAAGTGACATTTCGAGAGGCATGGTGATAGAATGGGACTTTATCGTTTCTTAACCCCTGCCTACTTAAACAGACTTAGTGAATACACCTTTGGGAATGGCTGATTACTGCTCATATCATGAGCTCAGACAGCATGAGAATAAGCTCTTAAAAGCCTATAATTAATTATATATAAATAGAGTAGGCCGATACATAACTGATTTTACTATGCAAGCAAGACTAGTACGATTACATTAAAATTCTAAAGACCAACGCAATATTAGAAAAAAACCCTACTAAAACACGCAATTAGGCAAAATTACGTTTGTTTCGATTTGCATTACTATGTAACAATGTTACGTGCAACAAATACAACATTAATTAGCCGATAAACTACAAGGTTCATAACAAGAACATCAAGAAGTGTCTTGGATCTATAACAGGGTTTAACATTGTCACATACTTCGATAACTACGTCAAATAGGTGCTGAATTACGCTACACATAACAAAACAAGACTGTGAAGAACAAAGTCTGAAATTGAAGTGTTCGAAATATAACAAGAGAATGACAAACATTGAAATTAAGACTATATATATATATATATATATATATATATATATATATATATATATATATATATATATTATATATATATATATATATATATATATATATATATATATATATATATACTTCTTTTATTTTGTATTAAATGACTTTTCTGGATAATCAAGGCAGATTTTGGTTTGCTTACATTTTAAGACCAAGAAAATATACTCTAATAAAATTTATTACATTTTCAAGTTGAAATAAGTGTGTGTTTAGTAAGATAATTTAGGTAGAGTTTGGCTAGCTTATTCTTCGAGGCTAAAATTATATCAAAATATTATATTTCATATTATTATAAGATACTTGTGAAATTTTTTGTACCTTAAAATGAAGCTGGTTTTTTTTTCTAATATCTTAGCAGGAGCTGGTATGGCATCATTATCGAAGTCAAAAAAATCTGTTTAAATATCATAACTTAATTTGGAACCTCGAATAAAATACTATTTTGCTAGATAGTAAAGAGAAAATATGATTTAAATTCTCTTTCTAGACAAGTTATTATTCATACCAATAAACTTTTCACTTTGATTAGAATATGTCAATTATTAACCATATTGTGCAGTACATTGTTCAAGTCAAGGAGGGACACTTAACAGGAAGCGAAAAATAATTAAAAATTAACTAATACAGTTATGACAGGAAAGCGAAGAAGATGAGATATATCAAATACATAAAGATTGTAAATAAAAATGAAACATATCAAACACCATTTAAACTGTAAATAAATACATATATCAAAAAAATCCAAATAGTCCATATAACTGTCTAGATGTGTTCATAATAGCATTGTCATGGAATTTTGAGTTCAATGATTTTTAATTTTTAACTATATAATATAAAAATATGTTACACACCAGCAAAACATCAACATTCCAAACATTGTTTTGATAAGCTATCAAGCAAAATCGAAAACTTTAAAAATAAAAATGGAATTTTCAGTTTAATTTTTGTCAGGATGCAGTGCATATGGCAGTCTTTTAAAATATCAAGAGGAAAAAAAATACCAATAAAGAGAAAAGCATTCCATATATTTTCCAGTTAAAAATTTATAATAAAACTGAAATAATTAACTTTTTCCGAGATGCAATGCAAATGGACAGCTTTGTAAGTTATAACTAAAATACAAATACAACATTCCTAATACAGTTTACATGACAAATAAAAAACATGTATATCAGAAATTATTCTTTTAAAATTAAATTTTTAAGGATTCAGGATGCCGTGCCAGGGTCATTCTTTTAAGTTGTAATAAAGACCAAAAAATGCTTTTTATCAGGCAATTTTGAGCCTTACAGATTCACATTTTTTTTTTGGCTTACCGTCCCATGTTCCGACCTCACAGATAGTTTTGTCTGCAAGCGAATTTTGGAGGCATAAAAAAAGAAGAAAAGTATATCATAATCACAGATCAAGGAAAGGACACACTTCGTGACAAACAAATACATCAATGTGTTAAAAATACTCTGGACAAAAGCAATTTAAATTAGTATTAATGGCTTGAATAGGTGCAAATACTATCATTTAACACACTAGATATTGACATAAGAGACAAATATGAGATAATTGATAAAAAAGAAAAATAATTCTATATGAACACAGTTTTATAACTTATAGTATATATATATATATATATATATATATATATATATATATATATATATATATATATATATATATATATATATATATATATATATATATATATATATATATATATATATATATATATATAGTGATAATCACAAAATACTGATTGGATGAGAATAACTTATCTCTTTCCTAACACTTCAATGAGGATGATTATGTTAGTTATACATATTAAGAATATTCACTTTTATGTAATACAAATTCACATTACAGTGCTACATACGCAGAAAATTACAGTTATCACGGATATCATATGTAAATAAATATCACTACGAACATTTATTAATATACAAACTAT
>JAXCGZ010005865.1:0-5000 GCA_037179515.1 Halocaridina rubra | reverse complement strand
ACATATCTTGCAAATGAATCACAATCTTGTCTTTTGAATACCAATCAACGTCACATTCTTGTGTCATCTTAACTTCCATTCTGTATTTCAGGATTCTCTAATGTGTTCGGCATGCTTGAGGTCCAGTGAATTTCCAGGCCATTAAGTAGGTTAGAAAATTTTTTACCAAAGTTCTTCATCAGAATTTGCATCTCATTCGAGCTAAACCAAATAGTACTGTAGTGGAGAAAACAGACAGTCTTCCTTCTCCCACTGAGACAAAAAAAAAAACAAAACATAAAACAAAAAGCAGTTCTCGTTAGTTACAGCAGAATTCATGGACTTCAGAAACGCGTGAAAATCCTTCATCCCTTTAAGCAAGCGATATCACTCGGCGCTCACTGATCTCTTACGCAACATTTGCATTACTTCTATTGTCGTTTTCTGCACGATTCTTAAACGATACCTTTTCTCGCCTCTGAATGTTTTATGGTGCATTGGAGTCAAAGGTTGTGTGGAAGTTGTCATAACTCTTCTTGCAGTTGTCAGTAACCCTTTGGTCACTTCAGCCCAATTTTTGGGGGCTTTACTTCCGTATAATGAATGTACGTTCAGCTTCTATCACCTCATGGTATGTATTTGTCCGGATTCGGTCAAAAACAAATAGCTTCAAGTAATAATTCCTTTATAAATTCCTGTATAAATGAGAAACTATTATTCCCTTCTAAAGAGCAAGCCATTGCCAGTCTACTTGGTTCCTCTCTATAATAAACCGCATTCTTTAATTAAATTATATACTGAGTTCTTAATTAGAAAAAAAAGAAAAAAATATGTGCAAATCATAGTCATGAGAAAATGACTTTAAAAAGCAAAAGCGACTTTCCTCATCTTTCCTGTTATGGAAATTATTAATCTGATTAACCCAAGAGAGTTTCTTTTTACATTGGGGTCGAGAAAATTAAATGAATATTAAATTACTGAGTGCACAGTGATGGTCACAGCATACATGCACTACATACACATAAAATATGCACATGCGAACATTCATACAAACTAGTATATGTACTTCGTGCATACATACATTTCATGTATTACATACATACATCTTCCGTTTTCTGAACAGGCTTCGGTGATGTGTTTCATCCATCTACCGAAAATTAAACTGGTGATGCAAGATCGTTATTTGAGACCATAATCGTATATATGTAATTGTAAAACAAGTAAATATATAAATAAAAATACATACGTTAATAAATAAAAAAAATTTGTAATATATATATATATATATATATATATATATATATATATATATATATATATATATATATATATATATATATATATATATATATATAACTACAGCCAAATTCTGCAGAAACTAACAGGGCGGCCACAGTTGAACAACAAATGGTAGGCAAAAGGTTTACTCACACCCTGTAAGGGAGAAAGGGATTGCCAGTCCCGCACTTTTTTGTCCCGTTTAGTTGGCTCTTACGACACACAGGGAGTAAGCTGGCGATCTTTTTTCTCACCCACAACCAGGGATATCACTTTTAGTCTGCTCTTACGGCACGCATAGACGAAAAAAAATCTTTAAATGTTTTGGGAAATGGACGAAGCTGAATGTGTCCTATAAAAAAAGGACGAAGAGGAAGAGAAAGAACTTAACTACTGCAAGAAGAAGACGAAGTTGAGCTATTTCTATATATGAAGACAAAGAGGAGAGAGAATAACCCTCCAAAATATGGCATATACTTGAAAAGCTTAAAATTTCGGGTGAAATAATAATGTTGAACTGATTTTTATAAAAGAGGAGACAGAGGTAGGAATAAATGCTTAAAGATTCGAGGAAAAAAAAAATCAGTGAAATGATCTTGCAAAAGAGGATAAAGAGGCAGAGATGAACCATAAAAAACTACGAGGGGAAGAAAAGATCGAGAATCTATCTCTATAGATAGGACAAACAGGATTGGTTTGATCTATAATCGTAAAAATAAAATGAATGACACAGAGAAAAAGAATGGCCTTGAAATTTCGGGAATAATTCGAATAAACAGAAAATAAAAATAAAAAGGAAACACTAAACTTGCTTTAATTTAAGCAATACAAGGGAAGGAATGCAAAGTTGAAACACAAGGGAATAAAAAGACAACATTGATTTATATCTTATAAGCAATGAAAAGGGATGAAGGAATGCCCGGTGAAAATTCGGGGAAAAATAAGACAAAAGCAAATTTATTACTAATAAGGGAAGAGAAGAGATGAAAGAATAATATTAAAAATTTCAGGGAAGAAAAAGAAGATAAACCAATAAAAACTAGGGAATAATAGAAAGAATATTTATTCCATAAAAAAAGGAAAATGAGAAGAGAAAGGAATTAAACCATAAAAATTCAGAGAAAATAATAAGGCTATGAAAATTCGATGACTACAAGCTAAAGAAAATGTAAATTCACGAAGAAGTAACAAAGATTAAGAGAATAACCGATAAATATCGGGGAAAAATAACGAGATGATTCTACAAATCAAGACCAAGAATAAAAAGAGAAGCAACACATACAAAGTCTGTGAAAACAATAAAAAGCTGATATAAAAAGGGGAAAAAATAATACGGTGATTTATTCAGTAAATTAAGGACAAAGAAGAGGAAAATAAAGCTATGAAAATTCGTCGAAAACACGACAAAGCAGATTTAAACACATGAAGAAGTGAACGAAAAGGAATAATCAATAAAAAATCGGGAAGAAGGTGACAAAGGCGATTTCTTCTCTAAATTAAGGACAAAGAAGAAGGGGAAAAAACCTATGAAAATTCGGTGAAGACTAGACAAAGCCGATCTAAATTCATGAAAAAGAGGGGCAAAAAAAAAATAATGTAGTAACAAGAGGAAAATGAGGAAAAAATACATATTGATTTATTTACTACATTAAGGACAAAGAAGAAGAGAATAAACATGCAAAAATTCGGAGAAGACGAGATAGAAAATGATGAATTCTTGAAGGAACGACAGAGATAAAAACCAATAAAACATTGTAGAGAAATAAAATGATGATTTACTCAATAAATGAAGTACAAAAAAAAGAAGGCAAAAAATTATGAATATTCGATGAAGATCAGACAAAGCTGAGGACAAAGCAGAAAAGACTGAACAAATAAAAAAAAAATCGGGAAATATCGGATAGAAATAAAAAAAAAATCTGTGGAATGAGCATTCCGTAAACATCCTAAATTCTCTCATTATGGAAGTTTCCGGGTAATATTTTGGTCAATAGAAAGTAATTTCCACATCGTAGGAGTCTGCAGGAGAGGCAGGAGTCTCTCTCTCTCTCTCTCTCTCTCTCTCTCTCTCTCTCTCTCTCTCTCTCTCTCTCTCTCTCTCTCTCTCTCTCTCTCTCTCTCTCTCTATCTATCTATCTATCTATCTATCTATCTATCTATCTATCTATCTATCTATCTATATATATATATATATATATATATATATATATATATATATATATATATATATATATATATATATATATATATATATATCTAGCTATCTATTTATCCATCTATCTATCTATCTATCTATCTATCTATCTATCTATCTATCTATATATCTACCTATCTATCTCTCATCGCCGAAGTAATTTTTGCTATCACACTCGCTTAGTAGTAATATACTAATTCCACATAAAAAATACTGAAGAGCCATTCTTAATAAAAAAAAAAAATTGAAACTTCGAATTGTTAAAAATCACTTGATTTTTTTACAAGCTCAACAGAAACCACAATTAATAAAAAAGTCATAAATAGGAAATTAAAATAATATGACATAAAAAAAATATAATGCCACTTGAAAACATCATCAATATACCCATGAGATATAGAGATTCAACAGAATTAAAGGATAATCGCGTAATTGAAAAAAAGTAGCGAAATGATATGATCCCGAACCAACCTACTGCTCAGCTTTAACCTAACCCACGAAATGACATAATAAACCGAAAGACCCAAAGGGGACTTTTAATATGCATTTTGGCTTAATAATAATAGCAATTCTGTAAGTAGTGTTTCTCGCACCAGTTATCAAAAGATGATATTGATTTAAAGTAGTGTATCTCGTCTCTCGACTATACATATTATCGCCAGAGTCTTTCAGTGGTAAGTCTTAACCATATTATAGTTAATGACGAGTAGTAGTGTTTCTCACCTCTTTGATAGTTGAAGAGTTTTAGTAGTGTATCTCGACCATAGATGTTAAAGACTTTTAACAGCGTTTCTAGGGGAGCGGTTTGCCGCAGGTGAATGCGTGCTGCTTCATCCTGTCCCCTAGCTCAGTGATTGGTCCGCCGATAAAACTCCGCCTACCTCACTACTCTCTCTCTCATTGGCTGGAACGTTCGTTTATAAACCTAACCTAACCTAACTTAAACAGATATTTAGTTATAAAGAATATATATTATATGCTCCCGAATACCAACAATACCTCTGAGTTTGAAAGTTCTGACAGAACTAGGCATTGACCTTTGTTAACCAACAAAGGTTCCAGCCAATGAGAGAGAAAGAGAGAGTGTGTAGTGAGGTAGGCGGAGCTTTATCGGCGGACCAATCACTGAGCTAAGGGACAGGATGAAACAGCACGCATTCACCTGCGGTCAGCCGCTCCCCGTTTCTAGACAATATACCGTTACAAGTCTCAAACAGCCTTTCTCGACTATTATTTCTGAAGGTTTAGTAGTGTTCCTCGACTATATTAGCGATAGTGGCTTTTAATGGTGTTCCTCGGCAATATCATCTACTATCGACAATGGTAATATCGTCATAGGCATTCAGTAACGAATCTCGACCATATTATTGCTAAAGGCTTTCCGTAGAGTCCTCACCTCTACTATTGAGTAATAAGGAACACAGGCTCTAAAGGGCGGTTTACACGGTCAAACGGTTCGTCGAACGCGGTTCGACAGACAAGTGTTTGAAGTGATGTTCGAACGTGTGAACGGGGTATTTGGTTGTCGAACACGGTTCCGTGTTCGACA